>CAXKVY010009598.1:0-18027 GCA_964058915.1 Tetropium fuscum
ACTAGATGTAAAGTAGATGTAACATTAATTAATTTTATCAAAACTGTTTAAAATGGATGAACATGAACATATATCGCGGTAACGGAAATTGCAAAATTATCCTCAGAGAGGTCATTAAAACACATTTCGTTCATTATCCAAGTCATTACGCTTGTATCTACAAACTGATTGGAATTTCAACTCTACGTACAATTGATAGGATTTATGGCTTTCGGGGTTACATATAATTTCGGTTTTCCCTCGGGTTTTCCTTTTTGGTGGTCTAACATTGACTGCCGTAAAATGCTTGCTGCTTTATGCAAAACTATATTTTCATTTTCGCTACATTTGCTTGTGAAGAAATCCTCATCGGATGAGCTTGAATTCTCTTGGTCAAGATAAGAATATGATATTGTTACGCCACTAGTAGAGTTCGTAAAATAAGAGTACTGTCCAGAATTCAAAAGTGCAACTGTTTACTACTGAACACTTTTAATTACTTGTTACTTGATCTTGTCTCTAATAACGTTTGTAATAGCGATCGGCTGGCAACAATGTCCTGGGAAGTTCTAGAAGCTTCTCGATTATTCCATCCCATTCTAGATTGTTCTCACTTGTTCCATCTCATTCTAGATTATTCTCATTTATACCATCCCATTCTAGTTTGTATACAAGGCATCTCGAAGGGTTCTACAGGGGGTAGTCCACATGTTCATATACCGAAACTATTTTAATGGGGCCAGGGGTGTATCTCGGTTATTTGGAGTCCGAGAGGGTTGAGACTTCGCCCTTGGGGGGTTGTATCTAACACCCCCAGATGCGATGTTGCCACATTGTCATGGACATGGTGCGGTGTTATCAGATTATGCAGTTATTCCCTAGATATGGGGATTTTTCAATATATCGTGCACAATCGCTTCTGACGATTACGTAGCAATATCATATGCATGTTCCTTTGAAATGATAATAGTAGGTTTTTCAGGAGATGAAATAAAATATATGGTATCCCCAAAATGCCTTTCAAGTTTTTTTCGTAAATTACCGGTACCTACTTTCTGAAATATCCAGATTTACATTTTGTTCTATTATTTTCTTAAAGTAAGTATTCAGGGTGGTCAGTGGTCATTTCTTTTTCTGTAAAATATTTTCGGCAATATGTTTTTAAACTGCATCAGCAGCTTGTTTTCAGCAGCAGGCTATTATATTTTTTTTGCTCATATATTGCGCGTAAAAAGCACGGTAGTATTTTGCATCCGCAGCGAAAAGATCACTATAGAAATGCATTCAACGTTGTCAACATAACTTCTTTGTTCGGCGCTTTTTAAAATCTTTTCTCGGGTACCTACTACTTTCTGTGCCTGTACTAACAGATATTAACTTTTTCTTTTTATTAGTGCCGCTTTACCACAAATTCATCAGTCATTTTAAATGCTAAATTTCTAATTACCATTACGACCTCTACTTGATGGAAATAATTCAGTTATGTTTGGTTTCATTAATTTCACTACTTTATTACGTATTTTCATTGCAAGCGCACAGAACACAGGCTTACAAGAAAATTTTGGGACAAAAACATATAATAATTATCACTATAATAATAGCAAGTACATGCACCTAATATGATTATCAGATCTTAAGTAGCTTTTTAATTATTTATACCTAACCAAAATAAATGCATCTATTTGTCGCTCACTCTACAAAAACCCAACCTTAAAACGAAGGCTTTGTGCGCTTCGTCGACGGCCTACTACGGAATGAGTATGTAGATAGGTAGGTGGTAGGTACCTAGGTTCCTACATGGTGAACGAAAGAATTTGGGAGCTCTTTGTTCGATTACCTTTGATGTTAAGGTAGCATACGCCATATTATGCGGGATTTTCTTGTGTTGACTGAGTCCCCCGAAATGTTTGATGATTACTGTTGCAGCTCAAGTTTGAAGAAAATTATTTACCGGAATTGACCGATTTCCAAGGTTTTAACACGATACGCGCCTAAGCTGTCTCTAATCTGACGCCAGGATAAATATACGATAAGGTGGGTTATCACTGAGAATTATGTCAGCAAATTCTGATAGGCTATCTGGCGACTGGTTGCTTAATAAAAACCCTATAATCGCTCGTATAACATCGCCGGGACATCAGACTAAACAAATACTTAACACAATTATTATTGTTTTGTGCGCCACAAAGACCGCAAAAATTCGGCATATTTATACATTTTTGTCAATTATGAAACTGTATTCTATATACTCGTATAGGTATGACTTTTGACTTGAAAATAATTATTTGATTTTCTAGTCTAAGCTTAAACTAAGAAGGTATTTCTAAACAATCTTCATTCTAAACCACGGAATTTAAGGTATAATAATAATAATAATAATAATACATATTTATATATAATTATAATAAAAGACTTGATATTTATATGTTATCGAGTAGGTAAATTAATTATTAATACGGTCAAAATGTAAAGGCAGTGGTGGTAGTAAAATTTTAATTCTAATTCGCACCTATAGTAAAACACGAGGTAAAACACCATAATAATGATGACAGTTGATGGTAGGTTTCTAGTAGAAAAATGAGCGTCCAAGGCACACATTTACATTTTGATCTTTGTGCATTACTTTACACCTTTACAAGTCTGTGTTTTGTCACCTTGGTGTGGGTATGACTCATGACAGAAGATTGTTCTCATCGGAAAGATCATCGCTTCATATATGATGTAATTAGCTTATAACGTATTTTTAAATAGGTACAGGTACGTACCTACCTACTATTATTTAAGTAGGTAGGTATAAATTACATGCCAATTTACAATTGTAGGCTTTCCAGAAAAGCACCGTTGTTAAGGTTTACGTTAATCCATTGACAGCTCATAACAAGAAGGATAAGAACAAGGTTTATAGATTCTGAAGTATCCTTTCATTTTTCATACAACGAGATTGTATCGTATTTAACTATCTAATCCCTATTTAAACTATATAACTCGGGTTCAACGAGTTAGAACTTGTCTTGAAACTGAATTTATAAATAAAATGGTTTTTATTCGCACAAATGTTTATCCAACTAACTATTATGATGATATGTAACCTTTTTTATCGTCAGCAACAGCATGTGTTAAAAAAACGTTTCCTCGGCCTAAATTACAGCACAGAAGACTGGTATCGCATATCACATCGTCTCAAGCTCAAACCAAACACATTTTATTTTATAAACACTTGAGATAATTAAATGACAATTAATATCAAAACGTATCTACCCATGCAGAGACTGAAACCTGAAACTGAAAAGCAACGCTATCCAACATCCAGCTACAGTTTGGTAGGTAGTAGGTAGGTATTAGAAACCTACCCCTAACCGCAGGTAATATTTAAAAACAGGTACCTAAGTAGGTAGGCATAACTAATAACGTGTCATGTGAAAATCAGGGCAATCAAAATATATTTTATACTAATATATCTTTATAGAAACTTACATTCACATTACCTAAATCTCCATATAATTACCTATAACTCTAGCAACCAAATTACGTTTGTACTTTGTATGAAGCTACAAAAATGATATAGCCAGTGCGCAGCGGGCAAAGAGCTGTCTGTGGTGAAAAAAAGGTTGAGAAACCTGAGCAACTATTATTTTTCTGTTAATAAGCGACAGGCAAAAGCGATTTATAATTAGATACGTCGTGGAAGTGGATCCAAATTAAAAATTCATATCGGTTTAATCACGATGGTTAGTTATCAATCAATCAAATCGAATGATTATTTACTATTAAGTTAAAAGTGAACGGTTCAACGGCTAGTCGGTTATAATTGCACAGCATTGTTGCTCAAACGTTTGTTTTTATATCTGTCTGACTTCGTACGACGAGATACCTATGTATGACCCAGTCAGTTGCCCTTTACAGGAAAAACAATACTTACGGAAATTATATCTTCTCAATGTTATCAAAATACACAAGTAAATGTTTCTACACAAAATTTCACTAGTTTACGTGTAATCCAAAACACTGGCTAATATTATTCACTTGTAGATGTTAAAAAAACCGGATGAGAGTTCACCAACGTTTCCCACGTTTTTCGGCGCAATGTAATTAAATACAACAAACCCGTCTCGCGGAAATGATAACTGAAAGAGGACTGAGTTCTCAGTTTGGAGAACGGGTGAGTGAATGCTGAACGGAGAAGTGCCGGTGCAAAGAGAACCAGCGTTGCCGGGCCAGCCAGAATATCCCCAGGCCTCAAGAAAATAATACATGGATTCAATAAAACCTTCTAGAAACATGGAACCTTCGAACCTTGCTGTGTAGTTTTTACTTGTGGTGTAGTTTGCTACACCTCAAAAGCAATATCAGAAACATATTGTCAGGCTTAAGTAAACGGATAGTACCTACATCATTTTGGGTTTATGTCGAATTTTGACATATTCTCAACACATAATGATAAGTGTACTATAATCGGTACCTATATAGGCTTATAGGTAAGTTAAATACGGATAAAATTGCTCTTAAATTTGCTGCAAAAATATTACCTAGATTATTTTATAAGTGAAGAAAAGTGATAATTTTCTAGTGATTGGAAATAACTTGATTCACAAGGGTAGTGAGTGAATATAAAAATTATTAAATATATTAAATAGAAGTAAGTATGGAAGTACATGTGACATTTACGTTGACATTTAGATACACATTTAAACACATTGCTGTTATTAATGTAGTTAACTACCTGATGAATTGCATTATTTATACGAATAGGTATGTAGAAACGATATGCTTAACAAAAGTGTGGCTAACCACTAACCACAAAACTAATATATTTCTTTACGATTTTAACTAAATGAAGTATGGCTCTTTTGCATTAGGAATACGAAAAAAGCGTTTAGTAACCAAATATTATTGTGTTCTATCATATCCTAGGAACTTTCTCTTATTCGTGTGGCAACACTGCAGAGTATAGCGGGGTCTAGGTTTTCAACTTTGCATCAGGCAACGTGCATCATGCAACATACTGATATTCAGATTAAGACAAAGTTGTCTGCATCTTGGAGAGTACTTTTTCGCCCATGGTTGGGTTTGTTATCTGATGGATCGTTTAATGCTTTTCTTAGGAGTGAAAGAATTTTATTTAACACTTCCGTTCGTTCATTTTAAACTTGCGATGATTAAGATTACATTACAATTACAAATTACAATAAGGGTAAGGAAAGTAGGTAAATAACATATTTTAATTTTACATCTACGGGTTTACATTTATTATTAGGTACCGTATAAACCATACAAAATTATTGTTTCAATTTCGAATTTGAATTGCCGGCATTATTACACGCATTTCAAAAATGCTAAAACCGTAACAACTATTAAGAATACATATTAGTATATAAACTAAAATAATACAAGTCTCTTTAAACAATGAAGGTACCTAGCACACTAATGAATTTAATGAAACTAGCACCTACAGAAATTTAAATCATTATTGGCTTACTTGTTAATCTTGGGTCAATATTAGCCACTTTTCATCAAATATTGGGTACAAATTTGTTTAGAATGTGTCAAAAGCTATATTTAACCAATTTATATAAAGAAATGTTTCAGTTTTGCAATAAGTAACTATTATCCTATTTTGTATTACTACCTATTATGTATACCTATATAATATATAATAAACTCACGAACTTCGTTCTAGAGTTTAAACTTTCTTGCGTGGATAAAACGCTATCTAAAACCCTTATACAATAAATAACTATTATATTACTGGATAGGGCTGGAACCTTTGATGTAATTATAACACTCGGAGTAGTTTCCACAAACACCAAAACACTTTCACTTCGCTCGACGCGCGTTTCGCCAACCAAGTTGGCATCATCCGGAGACCATTAAAAACTAATCTTAAACTAAAAATCTACCATATTTATACTATTTATGGTGAAATCATTAGTCACGCTTCAATGATCAGTTGCTAAGCAACGCGTAAAGCGGGCTATACGGTACAGGTCCCTATTCATACTACTTTTACATTTTACAATTTCTATGCTCTCAAATGCATCTGTCTATTATTGGTCACATTTCTAACTAATCTTAAATTACTAATATTAGTTTATTATATTAGTAATTTAAGATTAGTTAGAAATGTGACCAATAATAACTCCGCAAAAAGATCATCATCCATTTGGTTCAGATTCGAAAGCCCAATCCAGATATATCCAGCAGGATATGCATAAGAAATATTGTATCCTGGTTAATTCCGATTCTGTCACGATCGTTTATAAATTATAACAAAATTGCTTTCCGCTTTTGAACATTTGTATGGGATCGTTTCGCATGGATTGTTTTGTTATTATTGAGGGGTATTTTACCTACTCTTCTACGGATTGGTACTGTTTTACTAATTTGATTAGCGTTTACATACCCTGCAACTTTTCCTCAATTTTCCACAAATTTTCGGTGAATCCGGAGAATCTATCCATGCGATCGTGACTTCACCTGTATTACCACAATCAATATGCACTAGTTTTCCCACTGCATAGTTTGCTAAACCATCTGTCAAATCAATATTTGTTGTTATCATATAAAACACACCTTCGACAGAGTTTCATATGGCAGTCCTGCAGTGTCAATAAGTGACATTTTATGGAGTTTCTGACGTACAAGGGCTTTTTTATCCGCAGATGTGCATCCAATATAAATGTCGCTGCATTCGCTCTATCTGTTTCTCTCTCTCCTTCATATCTGTCATATACTTTATCTCACTTGCAAGACGAAAATGTTATAAAATGTGTCGTGATGCGACCTTAAAAAATCACACTCATGCGGCTATTCTTCGACTTATAAGAAGTATTCACTTCAAAAATATAATTCATATTGTTTTGAAACTTGTTGAAAAGCTATCATATAACCTTATTGCAACAACTCGTGTTTCTACTACAGCCAGTTAGCTGGTAGATTTGATGGTATGGCGTTCATATACCTAATAAAAAAATTAAAAAAAATAAATATAAAAGATGGTTGTATGATATGTTATCTTATAAATGTGCCATTTGAAGATATGCCATTATGCCTAATTCATACCAATCCGACAAATCATCATATAACACTACAGAGACACAGCAATAGCGCGACATTTTTTTATGAGTTGCAGTACGTTCCCAATTAAAATAATATCCTTATAACTATCAACTTTCATATATCTTCCACACCCAGCCGACCAAATTTTCCCCTACAAGGCTCTTGGCGCTGCACATGACACCGTCATTGATAAATCTAAGCAAACTTGCAAGTCTAAACCATTTCTCTTGCTGCGTGACTCACATTCACACCAATAACTATTGCTAAATTCAGACCACATCGTAGGTGATATATCCTATAAGCAGCATGAATGATTGTTCTTTCTTGGACTTTTAAGTATATGCACTGCCCACCCATGATTGCGCAACTTAACAATAAGTAGATGACAGCTATAATTATCCCTATTAGCACTGGACGAATTCAAATTAACTTGTAATAACCAACAGTAGAAATGCGTACCGCGATTGTTGTTATGTAAGTATGTTATATGGTTGTAAAGACTTCAGTAGAAGTATTGACCTTTATATGGTGCACTGGGAACACGGAAATCCATGAATTTATGGGCTCCTTGACTAGCTGCAATCGTGTCAGTTGCTTGTCGTAAATTTACACAATATTACTCAGCACTGTAATTTGTTTATATCTTTTTCTGTGCATTTTCTATGTCTCGGCTATAGGTCTTATTTTTTATACTTACTTTATAATAACTTTAAATTGGTATTTCTTGTAGTTATTAATTATCTAATTTTGATTTTTTATTAGACAAATTAAGTTTCGCATTTTGCCACGAATCTGCTGAGAAATGCAACAATAACCATTGATTCAGTAAATAAAATGACTGTAAAGCATAAAACAAATACGCCCTTTACTAAATAGAATATCAGGAGGTTTTCATTAATTCCAATAAATATTAATAAAATAAACAATAAACAGTAAAAGAACGATTGCAATCAAAATATGGGGATGAAATTTTGTTCTTTTTTGTTGTGATTCGATTATTTGTTTTAAGGCTTCATGTATATAGTTATTTAAACACACATGTCAAATAACAAAGAAAAAGATTTAAGAACTAAGGAAAGACTAAAAAAATTCGAGCACCAGCTACAATTATTTTGGGGGACATTTGTTCCCAACCTTAGGAAAAAATCAAGTGTACTTTCTGTTCAAGAAGTGGCTGTTACTTCTTGAATTTTTTGTTTTCGCATGTAGAACGAATACGTACAGGTATTTTAGACAATACTTCTTTCATTTGCATAAAAATTGTTTCAACAGTTTATCTAGAGCAAGATCCATTAATGTAGTTACTGGAAGAAGCAGTCCATTTCCGCTTCCACCACTTCTCAGCGTTACTCTACGATAATTCCCGACCAAAGGGGATCATTTTTAGAAAAACGCTACTTTTTAACAAAAACTGAAATTTCAAGAAATATTTAAAAAATTTCAAACCAAAAAAATAACTGCTTTTTTAGCTCGCGAGAAGCCATTTTCTTTAACAAATAACGCAAAATTAAGTAATTACAAATTAAGAAAACGTGATTTTTAACGGTCTATTCAATTTTTCTACATGCCCATATTTTCTTATACTGTTAACAATTTTTGCAAAATTTATATTGGATATATGTAGATTTATTGTATGAGAAATTTTCATTTTAAGACAAATATTACCCGTCAACTAATCGTCATGAATAGATACTTATTTGTTGGTTTCATTGTTAATGATTGATAATATTTAAATCGTAAGAAATACATAATGTCTGGCACCGTTCTATAGAAATAATACCCGTTAAGTCACGCAAATATAATTAACAGTGGGAATTGGGTGAAAACATAATAATAGTCTGTTAAAGACCCAATTCTAGAAGCCTTTCAAGATTTAAATTAATAAAAATGTCAACAACAAAATTTTAAGTGATTCCATTACCATTAAATTAAAATGGCCCAATCTCGGGACGCATTGAAGTCGGCTGTCAAAATTAAGCAGATAAGTTGGCTCCCTGCTGCTGCTGAGTTGACGCTATTAACATTTCAGTCGCTACAGTTCACAGACATATATATATATATATATATATATATATATATATATATATATATATATATATATATATATATATATATATATATATATATATATATATATATATATGTATATATATATATATATATATATATATATATATATATATATATATATATATATATATATATATATATATATATATATATATATATATATATATATATATATATATATATATATAAAATTTAGATGTCAAGTCCGAAATGTTTCACTAAAAGTTTATATATAAGAGCTCTAATATTAGTAATTGATCAATTAAATTTAAAACTGTTCAAAATTTTGGATGTGATTCTTTGGTCATGACCAAAATGTGATAAGGTACCTTACTTTCTTTAATACTTCTTATATACGTATGTATTCAGGTTCATCCTTTTTCTAGGGTCCTTCTAATTTTGCTTATATACCATATTATCCCATTTCTATGACTTTCATATATAACTCTGCAAATCCTATTCTGCTATTCTCTCTCGATTTAATATCTGCAAACTGCCAATACACCTATATCATATATTTCCTTTTATCCTCCTCTCCTCTGGTTCTTTCTATTCTTGCTCTAGTTTTTCAAAATTCCAAGATCTATTTTTCTTAAATTCTTCTTATTCTTATTTTCCTTGGTTTCCCTCTTTTTGTTTTCTCCCCCTCTCTTGATTTTTCAATAATAAATAATTCACTTATGTCCTATATTATGTAGTATTGTCTATGCCATTTACACCCTCTCACTTTAGTTATTAAGTCTTTTGGTGTTTAGCATCCTTACAATATATATATATATATATATATATATATATATATATATATATATATATATATATATATATATATATATATATATATATATATATATATATATATATATATATATATATATATATATATATATATATATATATATATATATATATATATATATATATATATATATATATATATATATATATTATATAACATTAATTTTGATTTGGTAAATCTAATTTTATTAATTTATTAGTATTAAAAATTTTAAGGACCTTTTTATACTAATTATGCTACGGCTATGCTCATTTTATCAAATTACCTGTTTACTTTTCTCAAGGGTCGGTTCTAGAAGGAAGCTGCTGTAAAAACCATTCACTACACAAAAAAAATATATATATCAATTTAACAAATTTATATATATATATATATATATATATATATATATATATATATATATATATATATATATATATATATATATATATATGTATACTGGGTGCATAGTTTGGGACCTCCCTTTTTTATCAGAATGGGTTTACATCACACTCTGTTCATTCCTACAAAACGAATTTTCGGATATAAGGCAATATTTCTTGAATTATGGTGTTTTTGATATCCATCGCATTGGTATCCATAGCATGGCATGACAATGGTCCGGTCCCGAAAATATGCTATCCCTCCAAAACAGAAAAAGGCCTGAATGTATACATCCTGGCGCTGGTTTCTTTGAGACACGTCCTCAAAATATCAAAAAGTTCTCAATCTATACAATCCCTCGAAAAAACGACCTTAAAAGATGCTCCCAGTATACATATATATATATATATATATATATATATATATATATATATATATATATATATATATATATATATATATATATATATATATATATATATATATATATATATATATATATATATATATATTTACGTTCTTGGACTGTAGCAATTCATTACATAGAGAAATAAGTAAATATATGAATAAGACGGAATACACACACACTTAGGTACCAGTTGTATATCTGGACATACATACGGAAACGAACCACTTAGAAGTTGTACAAGTCTTTCAACTTCATTTAGGATCATCAGCCCGAATCGAGGACGAACCTGCAGTCGAAGCAGCCATAGCCCACCTCGAGGAAAGTATAAGCACAGCGCTAAGCGCCAGCACAACGGAAAACAGCGTGAGACGGGAAGCAGACCCAACCGGAGAAATTTCTGAAGAGACCAAGCAGCTAATCAGGGACCGCAGAAGAGCGAAGAAACGCGCTCTCAGGACGCAGGACCCAGCGGATAAGCACTTGGTCAACCAACTCAACCGGAGAGTCAAAGCAGCCCTCCAAGAGCACCGAGACGAAAGATGGCAGCTCCATCTGGAGTCCCTAGACCCCCAGGACAACAGCCTATGGAAAGTGCAGCGGGCCCTGAGGTCCACCCGAAAACCGATGCCTCCAATCCATGGTGAGAGAGGACTTGTTTACACCCGACGAGAAAAAGCGGAAGCTTTCGCCGACAATCTCGAGCTGCAGTGTAGGGAGTTCGACCCGCCAGACGAGAACGAGGACCACGTAGACGAGGTGAACCGAAGGGCTAGGCTAGGCTAGGCTAAGACGACAGCCAGACGAGGACCAGATCCGACCAGCATCTCCAGAAGAGATCATCGGTATCCTGGCCCACGTCAACGTACGGAAGGCACCTGGTCGAGACGGGATAGGAAACCGGATTCTCAGGAAGCTCCCTCTTAAAGGAGTGGCCACACTTGTGGCTATCACAAATGCTATTTTGAGGCTCCGGTATTTCCTCTCCAGATGGAAAAAGGCAGACGTGATTTTCATCCCCAAGCCCGGGAAGGACCACCTCTTCCCCCAAAATTACAGGCCGATCAGCCTACTGCCAGCGATGAGCAAAATTGTCGAAAAGGTCATCTTGGACAGGATTAAGGAGAAAACAGAAGAGCTAGAAGCCATCCCAGACGAGCAATTCGCGTTCAGAAGAGGACATTCCACGGAGCTGCAAGTACTGCGGCTAGCGGAGTACGTCACCGAGGGATTCAACCGAAGAGAAGTCACAGGGGCAATCTTCCTGGACATCGCCAAAGCCTTCGACAGAGTATGGCACGACGGATTGATTGTCAAGATGATGGACGCCGGTTTTCCGGTATCCCTCCTCAAGCTGATCCAATCCTACCTACGAGGCCGGACCATCCGAGCCAAAGTAGAAGGAGAGCTGTCAACTGACAGACGACTAGAAGCAGGAGTGCCCCAGGGGACCGTTCTCTCCCCACATCTGTTCAACCTATACACCGCGGACATGCCGAGGACGAACAACGCCACCATGGCTCTCTACGCAGACGACACCGCCATCCTCGCCAGATCCTCGCAAGCGAGGCAGGCCACCCACTACCTGCAGGAAGCCGCGTCGCTTCTCGAGGACTGGTGCAACCGATGGAAGGTGGAAATCAACGCAGAGAAGAGCCAAGCAGTGCTGTTCCGGAGGGTTCGCAAGCAGAGGCCAACAGGACACGTCACCATGAACGACGTCAACATCCAGTGGGAGAACAACGTCAAGTACCTTGGCGTGACACTGGATCGAGCCCTGACATGGAAGGACCATATAGATGCCACTACGAAAAAGGCAAAGTTCACCCGAGTCCTGCTGTACCCAATGTTAGCCGGTGACAAGAGACTGAGCCTGAAGAACAAGACAACCCTCATCAAGACCGTCTTACGGCCTCAGCTGACCTACGCATCCACCGCATGGGGATACGCAGCGAAGACGCACCTCAAGAGGATCCAAGCAGTGGAAAACATAGCGCTTCGGACTGCAGTAGGTGCCCCTTGGTATGTGACCAACGAGGTCATCCGAAGGGACCTGAAATACAAGACGGCCACCGAGATGATCGAGGACCACGCCAAGAAGCTCTACGTCATCGCAGAGGACCACGGGAATCCGCTAATCCGGGCTGGCCACGGACTACGATCCAGAGGAAGCAGGACCTCACAAACGGCCAAAGACCCAAATCCTGGACAACGGGTGAGTATATAATCACAATCTTATGTTTCAGCACGACTGATGCGAGAAGAAGCAGACGACACCGAAGAAAAGAACAGCTACTATCCCAAGATAAACCCTCCAAAAATATATAAAGATAGCCGGGGCCCGCTGAACTGTTAACCGCTTTTTGTTACGAACGATGTCATATGATTATGTGCAGTGTGTCTGTCTGTACTAGCGGTACTAGGTAAAATAATAGTTATACTGTATTAGTGTAAATGTCTAATAGTTTTGTGTAGGTGCGTGAAAGGCAAATGGATATTTATGGGAGGTGGTCAATAAAATTTGAATACAAATTACCAATAATATCAATTGTTAAATAGTTTGTTCAAATACTTTCTTCAGTTAATGTTAACAGAACGCGATAGTAGATAAATAAGATATAATTATTAGTAGATGTGGAAGCAATAATTATTATGCTGCTTATAGGCGATGCAAGAAAAACAATCTAGGCCGAGCCAGTTTGACTAGAAAACCGAAACGTCCATTTAATAGTGTAATGAAATATAGATAATTAGTCACTTTACAGTTCCTGCATATAAGCAGTCTATGCATATAATAAAGTAAAAAATAGATTCTTCAGGAGTAGTCATTAACGTATGTATAGGACAATTATTGATGCAAAAGAAGGAAATGTCGAATAACGTGTTATTTTACCAGTAATTGGCTATCGAGATACTTTGCATATTTACTAGTACGGGTGGTTAAGTCTAAATTAATATTTTAAATTGTATAGTGGTATACATATAATTTTCACTGATTTGGATAAAACTTGGTTATTTCCAAAATTGATATTAAGGAAGAACTTATTACCCACAAAAGTACATCCAACAGCGATTAAAGTGGGCAATAAAAGTCTAAGCTACTGATTGTTCGCAACCAAGGCAGATAGTCCCCAATTATCCTGGGTATCGACCTACTCTCGGCACTTTCTGTAATTTTTGGGTGGAAGAAAAATGAGATTTGGAATTTAGAATTTGGAAATTTAGATTTAGAAATAAACATACCATACTATTATAAGTATCGGCACCCTTCAGGTACACATTCGTACACTATGAAAATTAATTTAGGTAAAGCCAAGTAGAATGAGGGCTTAAACGGTAGTTAATTATTATTTATATGTGCATACCATAGTAGTATCAAGAATCATTAAAAGAGTACGCTTAAACTACTTTTATCGTAGTGGTAGCAAGTCGTCTATCAAGTTGGTAGCAAGTTGGGTCTCTCCAGCAAGTCTACGTATGTACTTAATAAATTTCAACTCGATTGAAGCAAATCCAACGACGGTTTGAGGTGGAGTTACACATGAAATTCCCAAGTTACCAGGTTACAAGTGCCAATGTTACAAAGGTTCCCAGGATTACAAGATGTCAAAGTTACTAGCTGTCGAGCTTACTAGATGGCGAGGTTACAAGGTGAAGTGACTTACACTCGACGTAAGAAGCTGAGTTGATGGAAGCTGCTTCGAAAGGTTGTCTAATGTTATGTGTCCCTCAATCAACACTATGAATTTAACGCAACGGAGGCTCTAGAGAACACAAAAAGGTGGAAATAGAAAATGGCCTCATGGCAACAAAAAAAATCGCTTACCTATTTCAAGAAGTTGAAACCTCTAAATAGCACGGAATGTGTGCGGTTAACAAACCACAAAAACACTCCACAGTGATTTTCTTATTAAATCCCACATTATTGTGGAAATAACAACGTATTTATTCTTATAAGAAAATACCTATTAAACTTGAAATATGTCGCGTTACCACTCGTTCACGAGACAAAAGGAAAAAGGAAAGGAAAAGTGGCTTCGTCCTACATACCCAGACAATGTCCTTGATATCAGTTTAAGTGCCATAAAACTGCGGACAGGCTAAACGCGCTCACAGAATAGGGATATAATGGCTACTATATGCTGACACCTATAATGTTCTATGAAAAATACCACAACACAATATGTAGTTACTAAACTTGTAACATACATGCCTTGAGATCTAATAATAAATGTTAAAGGAAGAGAGCCGTCCATTCCCCTAATAGATTTAATTAGAATTACGTACCTACAACGACCTTCTGATATCTAAATGGTCAATTGACAAAAGCGAACGCAACAAATTACGGGAACAATATTAACATAATATTATAGATATAAGAAGGAAAATTGAAAAATTCAATGGTTAAAATTGGAGAACATGTAAACACTTCGATGAACAAGGAAGAAGACGGAGAGACTGAAGTAAAAGAAGAAGATGAGAAACAGAAGAAGAAAAACTGAAAGAAGATAGAAAAAATGCCGACAAATAGAACACCGAGAAATAATATTAGAAAAAAAAATTAATTTTGTAATAATTACTTGTATATTACTTTAGAGGTTACACTAAAGTACTAATGATAACGGAAGGAACAGTGACAATTAACCCAATCTTAATTCAAGCAATATCATATGCGGCTGAAGTCATAATCATTTTAAGAGGTAAAAAACAACTAAAGAAAGTAATAAACCGAAATTAAGAATATGTACATTTGAACCGGTACGTTATACACGTAATTGAAATAATAACACTGAACAACTATTAAGTGGCTCAATATAGAATACTGGATACAAATTTAATAAAATAAAATGGGACTAAAGACTAAAAAAATGATTTCCAGTGTTCAATCTGTTATTGTATTTACTATTCGATCCCGAAGTTATAATAAAAATTGTTGTACCCAAGATATGATCATTTGTATTTTTACATTATTAGCGTACTACTTACGAAAATTAATGCTACTACTTTTTGGTATTATAATTCGGATGATTAGATTTCTAGAAAATTTAATAATTTATGATATGAAATGAGAAACTGGAAATCTATGGTTGCCTTCTATCTTGCTTATTAGCATTACTAGATTTTCTCATAGACGTAATGTACGGAGAGCAATCTATTTTCTAAGAATCATATGTGCTATATTTAGCTAAATACCCACTGCAATACTAATAGATATAATTAGGAATCCAACATTGACTGTTGAGAAATTCATGTAAATAGGCAGGAAGTTCAAGAACGAAAGAAATGTTTTATTGCACTGTTGTATCCAAAGTATGTGTAGGTACGTAATATTAATTTGTTTCCACAAGCTGTCACTTTTATTTTTGATTGGTACACATTAAATATTATAGCAAAATATGCAGTGCAACAGGAAAGCAGTAGGCTCAATACGTCCTGGTAATACTAACTCTATGTAGATGTACAGTCGCCGCCTCCCAAAAGTGCACGGCATATTTTTCTACTTTGATTGTGACTTTGAATCATAGTCGTCTCATAATTAGTCAATTTATTCGTCAAAATAATTTCATTCTGAACATTATGTCATATTAATAAATTAACTTGTCAGAATATTAATAGAAAATGCCAAGACATTTAAATGATGGGCAAAGGGCGAGGACTATAGCCAAAATTGAAGAAAATTGTTCTCTGGTTCAAGTAGCCGCTGATTTGAATGTTAGCAAAACCTGCATATTTGAAATTAAAAAGACATGGGACCAGGAACATATGGTACAAAGGGCAGCAAGAATAGGAATTGGTAAAGTTTCCAATGAAATTCAAGACAACGCTCTGATTGAATATATTCAACAACAAACATCCTTTCGAAAGCTGCTAATGCACAGGACCAGGACAGGAACAGTCTCATTTAAAGAACTGTGCTGCTGCCCCTAAAAAAATTATTTCAAATGAGCACAAGCAAAGAAGGATGGAGTTTGCAAATAACTTGATAGATAATAACATTGAATTTTGGAATAATGTGTGTTTTTTTATGAAAAAAATTTCAATCGTGTCACAGTAGACGGCTACGTGTTTATAGACCCGTAAATACTAGGTTCCAGGAAAATTATATAGGTCCATCAAGGTCAGCGGGCGCTTTTTAATAAATGTTTGGGCATTGATAAGTGTTCATGAGCATGATTTACAGCACTAAATTATTTAAATATTTTGGAAAATGTGATGTTACCATCAGTAACACAAATTTGAATTTTATCTTTCAGTACAACAATTCTTTAATGATACTTATTTTAGGATTTATTTACAATTTTTGTTAATAGGATAATTGTTTTTGTGTTAAAAAATTTGCAACTATATAGCTTATAACTTCGTCAATCTGTCAGTCTATGCAATCAAAATTACCCTAGGGAAATTATCGAATATCATCCATACTAAAGACTAGCTATCAAAAATATCCATGAAATCGAGATTTCATTGGTCGTTATTAAGAGAATGCGTCTTTGTTATTAGTGTTATTTTAATCATGTGACACATTATGGCGATTATATACCAAGCGTCTTAATATTATCGAGACAATTTTATCGTCGAGAATGTAAAAGCGTGTAAGGCCTCGGGAAATTATCTTAGAGCAACACGGTTGAAGGAATCT
This sequence comes from Tetropium fuscum, assembly GCA_964058915.1. Classification (NCBI taxonomy): domain Eukaryota; kingdom Metazoa; phylum Arthropoda; class Insecta; order Coleoptera; family Cerambycidae; genus Tetropium; species Tetropium fuscum. Next base: position 17,311 of record CAXKVY010009598.1, read on the forward strand.
CAATTAATAAATGTTTAGTATTTATATCAAAGGTTGAGGTATATTTGGCAAGATAATCTTTTGCGTATCAATAAAATATAAATTAATTGTCAATCTGACATTAAATTTGTTGATTTTGAATTAGAAATTTAAATAAATCGTGTACATTTTTGCTGATAACATCCATGTAGGTATGATGTTATTGCTGTAATCCTTGGATGGATGCTGACGACTTGAAATACAGAAATTTGACAGTTAGTTATTGTTATTTATATACAGTAAAAAATATCATATTAATTTTAACAAAGTACGAAGAAAGCCAGTGTCACATTCCGGACTGTGTTAACTTTTTTTATAAAACGAAGCCGTAAAGGTAAACGTTTCAAAAGTAAATTTGAGTACTTTCGTTTATCATGTATTTTCTAAAAAATTAAATCTGAATTCTTGTATTTTTTAAATAAAATAATAATAAGCTTCTCGATATAAACATTTAGAAATTCACAATTTAAAATTTGATTCTTAAGATCTGAAGACGGCCAAGGAAACAAAATCTTCGGATACTTCGATTTTTATTTTTAATTCCGCTTATTTTGATGTAATATACAATAAGATGGCGCTCTAGGTGTTCCGGATATGACGTCATCGATATTTTTTTAAATATCAACAATATATTTTTCTTGTAGACGAGCTCTTTATGAGCTCGGCAATATAGCACACTTTATATTTATTTTGAGAAAC
>CAXKVY010009599.1:0-29133 GCA_964058915.1 Tetropium fuscum
AAACATCAAGACGCCTATGTGCGTGGCATTTACCCGTAGCTATTAAAATGCTCAGGGTGAGCAAGTCCCAGTAACAGTGGCACAACTGGCGTCATGATTCACATGTAAATGGCAGCACACGCGGTGCCGATCATAATCCCGCGACATCAGCTTGACACGCCATGCCATCATGATGCACTATCAGGGAAGATATGTCTTCCTACGAGCCGGAGAATGGCTTCAAATATACTTACCTACAAAGTCAGCTCAGGATGCTGGAAAGTCTTCCAGGTCGGCTTTTATGAGGGAGTTTACGAGGGGTGAGGGTGTTTTAACTGTTCATGCGGTTAGTTGCAATGTACATAATTATGAAGTTTCGGGGCATTTATAGGTAAAACTTGCATACGCTGCAGTATCATGCAAATAAATTGCTTGTGTTAGCAATTTTTGACACTGCTATACTATACAGGGTGTCTCTTAAAATATACACCTTTTGACCCCCTTTTTAAAAAATTTTTACGTTCACTGACATAATTTAGATATTTTAGAGCAAATTGTAGGTTTTTACTTCTTAAATAATATACGTTTTATCAAAAGCCACTACGCACTCCCTCTAACGTGATAGGAATTCAGGGCATGTATACAACGGGTTTGTTTGCGGCATTCGATTTGTGTTAAGGCATTTTGATCTTTTCACATAAAACATTAATAACGGTTTCTTGACGCACATTAGTGGTCTTATTTTGTTCTTTTATCTCTCGTTTCTATTGTTTTCTATGGCTAGCGCAAAAGGCTAAGTCAACAGATTTATGGTAAGTGACCTGCTTTCCAGACTTCGTGTTCGTCGATGGGCGAGTCCACTTTCCTTTTCCCTTCTTTCTCGTGCAGCGTGGCTCTACGTTACTTATATTTCAAGTTACATACAGCTCTCTTATGAAAATATATATGTTGTTATTTCCATATTAGTGGGATTCATTAAGAAAATCTCTGTCATGTGTTGTTGTGGTTTGGTAACCAGCACATAATCGACCATGTAGGATTAAACAATTTGAAATCAAGGTAAGCGATTTTTTTTACCACGTTTCCATTTTCTATTCTTGCCTTTTCTGTGTTCTGCTACACTGCTTCTGCTGTGTTCTGTGTTCTGCTAGTTCCAGAGAACACAGAAAATGGATTGTGTTAATTCCTAGTGTTGATTGAGGAACATATTGCCACTCTTGAAGCCGTTCAACATAAATTAAGTAAGTAATGTATATAGTTATGGTCATTTGACATCATTTTTTTTATTTGTAAAGACTTTTCAGACGTGTCGCTTGCACGGCTTCGTACGTCAAGTATAAGTTCGCGTCGGTTTTGACTTCGGTTCACACCACCAATATTTGGTTGCTAGTATCTAGTCACCTATACCCTAGACATCTGGATACCTAGCCACGCTGCTTAGATGCTGCCATTTATACTTTAACTTCCATTTTACTCGCTTGAAATCCATGGTTTACTTTACCTAAGCCCCTTGGCTAGTCAGTAACTTGCTTTCCACCTTAAATCTTCGTCGGAAGACATACATTACACGTAGATTTAGATACTGGAGATTCCCATCTCACTAGGAGACCTACTTATCAGTTTACAGATAAGCTTAGATTAAGTATACTTCGAAGGGCCACACCTTCTTTTAATAATCTTTGGTATTGCTAGTGTGTGCACATATATAGCTATTTCGAGCCCTTGGATATTATTTAAAGTTTAATTTTACCATAGCGTACGAATACCTGAATGCTTCCCCTACTTAAATTGTACGATATATTTAATTTTGTGGAGCTGTTTTTCTGCTAAATTTACCACACATATATACCTGGATACTTTGGCTACTTTAGGTAGTATGTTTACGTAGGAATAGTCCTAATTCTGTTTAATATTGTTTGCGGAGGTCAACGTGCACGCTGAGTCTACACAGGTAGTAGGTAGATATATATTATGTTTTATTTTATATAAGTTATCCGTTTTCGGGTATACCACCATATTTGGGTATATGTTTGAGACTTCTTTTTAAATTAATGTTCATGTAGATATGCAACAATATTTAACTTCAATTTAACTTTTACGTAAGTTTAACCCAACTTGATAGTTTACCTCTTAAGGCGATTTATGATATACATTCATTACTGCAAATAAACTTTCATGCAATTTTGTGTACTACTTTAGAACGATGTAAATACAACTGCAATTTTAATTTCAAATGTAGATTTATATGCAAAATGATTTAAAAGCAATTTGATTCCAATCATGTAACGAAACTTTAGACAGAAACCTAGATATTAGTATATTGTGATTTTTTATTTTTATTTCACCAATCAGATAGATCTAGGAGTAAGTTTGATAGTTCAGTATACTTGGGAACCACCTGCCTTGGTTGCGCAACGGTCAGTGGCATCCACAGGTACTTCGATACCCACGGAACTTACTAATTTTCGTTCTTTCTGTTTTAATTAAGCTCATCTAGCTTAGGCAAATAATTATTGCCCACTTTAATTGCTATTGAATACCCTGGAGGGTAATAAATTAAAAAAATGTCCTTAATTTTCCGAACCTAAAAATAAGTATATAATTATTATAAAATCACTGCACTTGTTGGTGTCAAGTGTAAAATAAAACATATCAAGATAATTCAAGAGAATTCATATCTGCATTGTTTATTTTTGAACAGATGCCATCCGGCCTATTGCGAGATATTGTTGCCTATGTTAGATATTAGTGTAAAATGCATAGTGTTCGTAAAGAAGCAGGTTATTTTGAAAATAGGGTATCTATTCATTGGCGAAGAGTTACTTGAAATTAATAATATTCAGCGCAACAAGATTAAAAAGTCTCTTCAACTATATTTACCCCAGCCAAAATAAACATTTGAGTTTTAGGCCAGTCATATAGTACATTAAAATCGCAAAACTAACGGCTAGTTCTGATTTTTTAATAGACACTCGAAAAACCGCGAAATGTTTGCACTTTTTTCGTTTTTTTTTCAGCATATCTTCTAAACCATGCGTTTGTTTGTAAATTTGCTACAATTTGAGACCAGAACCAGCTCTATAAGTAGGTACAATATTTACCAAGACACAGGCCTCCAAAAATTGGATCGCTACAATATTTTCCCCTATGAACTTACCCGTAAAATTTTTCCCGATATCGGGGACGAGAGTTGACCAAATCATAAAATTTCACTTTTTTGGAAAAATTGCCAATCTTTGGAGAGCCGTATTTTAGTAACTATTGTACCTCCAGAGCTGGTGTTGGTCTCCAATTGTAGAATTTAATCTACTTATATCTACGTAATAAATGTTTTATGAGCAAACGCATAGTTTAGAAGATAGAGCGAAAACAACGAAAAGAGTGAGAAAATTTCGCGATTTTTCGAGTGCTAAGAAGTTAGCATAGGTCTTTCGAAGCTGCAAACTTGGATATACACTACTGGTAGTGGTCATAACAGCATATTAAAAAATAACAGCATATTAAAAAATCAGAACTAGCCGTTAGTTTGCTACTATTTGACTGGTCTATTTGTAATATGTAATTCACATAGAGTTGGAAAGTGGTACAGGTCAATACACGGTAGCAAATAATATATGAAAAATTTGCACTGATCCTACATCTGCTAAAAAAAATATTACAGGTCAAAGGTAAAAAATATCGTTTTTTCATTTTGCACGTAAACGGTAAATGCTAACGTACAAATAGATCAGACAACTTATCAGACATCTCCTTTTGAATATAAGTTTCACACGTTTTGCCTGAAGTTTTCTCCTAGCAACTATTTCATTTAGGCATAAGAAATAAATGCGTAAATAAACTTCTACCAGCCGTCACCACAAACCGATAAAAATTGTTATTTTTACACAAGAACTGTATAACTAATCAAGTACTGTACTACAGTAAATACAAAGTTGTGTCTGGTATTTTCAATACGCCTAAGACATTGGCGTAGGATGCAAGGATTGTGACTTTTTTTAATCTTATTTCCCCAGTAGGCATAATCCATAATCTACTGCATTTTATTTATTAATAAATTGGTGCTATTGGTAATGATCAACGTGGGACGGATTATTGTTGATTTCGGGAAAACTTCTCTCTGACTGATAATCTTCAAATGCTACTTCAACAGTAATATCTTATTCACTTTCCTCTTCATGCCGAATATCTGTAAATTGGTCTAAAAAGAAAGATTCATTAGTTGTCTCATCATTGATATCATAAGAATCCTCATCTGTTATACTTGATTCAATATTGAAGCCAGACTGGCTTTGACAATATGTACATATCGGTGAACAAAATATTCCGACTTTTGTACATTGAATGTTAGACGTTACGTCATCACTGGTAATGACGTGGTTCAAGTTATTTCAACGTACGCGTTACTACGGTATTATAAACACAGTGCGAATGCAACGTAGATAGTAGCCGATTGCACTGTCTGTGATTAATTCCGTTAGTGATGACGCAACGCCCAACATTCATTAGTTTTAGTATACTTATAGACGGAGAGCCAGAGATGAAAAATTTCTCGGAATTTACTAAGGCTGGTTTTACTTTTATCAACGTTAAAATATGATTTCCAATGTGTTTTATATAACATTACATTGCAACCATGTTATATTGCAGTTCTATTAAAGTAATATTTTAATGTTTAGCGGGAAACAAAACGGTTTTGCCTAATTTGTTTGCGAAGTTAATTTATATCTTCAGATATTGATCTTCATAAATTATGTTCGACAAAAAAGTCTTTCTCCACGGGCAATATATAACGGAGCGGAGCAACTTGGCAAACACATGGACGGCTGTCCGTAAAGAAGAGACAGTAGATTTTGTTAAGGAGACGTCGACGGCTGCGATGCTGAGGGGCAGAAGGGTGGCGAATTCCTGTCCCTGCAATCCCGCGGACAACAGCTCCGACTGGATCGAGAAGAATGCTCGGATCAGCCGATATTAGATTCCCTGCACATAGCTGTGCCCTTCTTGCTCATCACCCTTACTTTTCTCCATCATCCTGTGATATACATGCCGACTGCCAGCCGGACAGAATTCTTCTTACTTTCCACTCGGGATCCCTTCTTTTCATTGTTCGTATTTATTCACTTTTTCTTAACTCAGATAAACTGGGACAACCAAAGAGCTCTAAAGCTACAGAAGCTTTGAAAACAATATTCTAAATATATATATATATATATATATATATATATATATATATATATATATATATATATATATATATATATATATATATATATATATATATATATATATATATAATAATAATAATAATAATAAAAGGCCTTTATTCCATATAAAAAAAAACACAATAATAACAATAATAATAAATGAGGAGGCGAAGTTCAGTACCCATGTACTGTTCTCCCACTTAACCCCCTGGATTCCTAAGTTCTACGTCCTAATATAATATTGTATACCTATTTTATTGTACACTTGCATTTTACACTTGCCCAAAAGTATGATAAAAACTATTGACCATTTAACAGTGAGTTACGCAATCGTATTTTAAATCCTTTTGTATTGCACGATTTGATACTAGCAGGTATTTTATTATAAATTTGTGAAATATTATAAGTAAAAGATCTTTGGAACAAAGCAGTTCTATGAGCAGGAGGTGTTATTAAAGATTTTCGTCTTATGTTAATGTTATGAACATCGGTTCTAAATCAAATTTTTTGATAGAGATATGGTGGTGTTTTCGTGGAGACTATCTTGTGAAATAATATTGAGGAGTGAAGTAGACGTCTATTTGTCATATTTAACCATTTAATCTCAGAAATTTTGTGAGAAACATGTTCTCTGCGTGTAATACCACAAATTAATCTTACACACGAATTTTGCACCCTTTGAATTTTTTTTGAAGTGTCACAGTCCAAACAAGGTCCATATATTACATCACAGTATGCAAAATGAGACAGAACGAGAGAATCACACAATAATTTAATTGTACTTTTATTCAATAGCTGCTTACTAGCATATATCTTTTTAAGGCTGCAAAATGATTTTTTAATGCAGCTATTAACGTGAGTTTTAAATCTTAAATTCGTATCAATTACTAGCCCCAAGTTCTTTGCCTCGTTAACAAATTCAATTGATACATTATCAATTTCAATTTTTATATTATCACTAAAACTGTTGCGCAATTTGTTCTTTCCAAATAACATAACTGTCGACTTATTTGGATTTATACATAAACTGTGGTCTTCTGAGTTTTTTACCAAAGTCTGCAAATCAGCATTAATTGCATTAATTGCATGCATTTATGACATGTACCGTATCCAATGGAGGAAATGACTTATAGAGTTGTGTGTCATCTGCATAGCAGTGTATATTGCACGTTAATAGTTCCTTATGCTGGTATATATTGGTATATATTGAAAATGGTATATATGTATATATGTACCAGGTATGTAGGTATATATGACTGGTATATATTGAAAATAGTAATGGTCCTAGTATAGAACCCTGTGGTACTCCACGATCCAAAGTTACTTCATTAGATGATTCATTGTTTAACATTACCATTTGTTTGCGATTCATTAGATAATTTTGAATTAATTCTACTACATTGTTACTGAAGCCGATATAATGTAATATTGACAGCAAAATTTTATGATTAATACAGTCAAAAGCTTTTGAGTAGTCAGGCAGAATTAACACTGTTAATTCATCATTATCCGATGCCTTGAATATATCATCTAAAATGCTAGAAAGAGCAGTTGTGCAACTATGACCTTGCCTAAAGCCCGATTGAGTTTGTGGTAAAATGTGATATTTGTATAAGTGACTTTTTATTTGATTTGACGTAATTTTTTCTAGAACTTTTGATAGCGGAGGAAGAATGCTAATAGGTCTCAAGTCTTTGAAGTTCTTAGGTTGTGAAATTTTAGGTAATGGTATTACCAAGGATGTTTTCCATAAACTTGGGAAATAATTTTCCAGCAAACACGAATTTAGAATATGAGTAATATAAGGGAGAATATACGGGCAACAATAATGTATCATGTTTATATTAATTTTATCTATTCCCAAAGCATTACTTTTAATTGATTTAATAGTGTCATAAATTTGTTCATTGGTAGCTAAAGTAAAATTAAATTGTTCAACAAAATCTATTAGAAGATTATGAGAATAAAATTTTATAGTATCTTGAACATTTCCAGCTGGCATATTTTTCACAGAATTTACAAAGAAACTATTAATTTCATTAACATTAGAGATGTCAGCCGGAATATCAGTAATATTTTTTTTGCGAGAATGAATATTAAGTTCATCAAGATCTTGCCATAGAGTTTTTGAAGTACCTGTTCGTATCCGTGAGTTTAGATAAGCCTTCTTTTCATTTCTTATTGCTTTGGTCGTGAGATTTTTTAAATTTTTATAAGCCATTAAATGTTCCACTCTGCCAGAATTTTTATATTTCTGTAGAGTTTCATCCCTTATCTTCATCATTAATTTGACATTATCTGTTAACCACGGTGCCTTTGGTTTTGTACATCTAGCAGTTCTTAATGGAGCATGTTTATTAAATAAAGTGATTATTAAATTGTTAAAGTGCAAAAGCTTGTTTTCTATTTCAGGCATAAAAAACATATTATCCAATGCAAGAGTTTCTAAATCTACATTAAATGCATCAAAATTAAAATATTTAAAATCTCGATACGTCTTAAATACTGGTAAGGGTTTTTCTCTGATATTTTTGAAGTTACAAAAAATTAATTCATGGTCTATCTGTAAATTATTGTAATGATCTACACCACTAGTACAAATGTCAACCCCACCAGAACAGATTATAACATCAATTAAGGAAATTTTATTTATAGAAAAACGTGTGGGTTCACTTATTAGTTGGGAAAGTTCATAATCATTTAGCAAATTAGTAAATTGTACTGTACTATTACTCTGTAAATCCAATAAATTAATATTAATATCCCCCATACATATTATATCATCACAAATCGGTATAATATTTGAAATAGTATCCTCAAACAAATCCAGAAAATTTTTAAAGTTTGTATTGGGGGGATGATATAAAACTCCTACGCAATATTTTTTTTTGAGAAAGTCATTTTTAACCAAAGTTGTTCCAGTGTATCATTAACACTTACCTCAACTTTCTGATATTTAATATTACTTTTTATGTAAATACATACTCCTCCACCTCTGAAATCACAATATTCGTGTATATATATATATATATATATATATATATATATATATATATATATATATATATATATATATATATATATATATATATATATATATATATATATATATATATATATATATGTATATATATGTATCGTGTATATATATATATATATATATATATATATATATATATATATATATATATATATATATATATATATATATATATATATATATATATATATATATATATATATATATATATATATATATATATATATATATATATATATATATATATATATATATATATATATATAATAATAGCGTAATTTGTCATTGGAAAGTCAAACTTGCTAACAACTAAAAGTTGGGACAAGCACAAATATTGCACTTAAAATGTTTAAATTAGTTATAGGCGGCGTTGGTATAAACACCAAAATTATTTTGTTTGTCCATTGACAGTTGGCCATTAACGTAAAATGTCAAGTAGTGATGTTAGTAATTATTAACATACTTAAATTTCGTTAAATTAATTAAAATAATGGGTCGTGGAAAGGCTACGAGCTAGAAATTACGTGAAATTATTATTCAACAATACCATACGGGTAAAACAATGCGTAAAATTGCTAGTGATTTGACTATTTCAAAATCAACAGTGTATAGTATAATATAAAAATTCAGTGAAACTGCTAATGTGGATGTTCGGGGCAGAAGTTCGGGAAGACCGCAACTCGTTTCTGAAAGAGATTTGCGAAATTTAGTCAAAATATGCAAGTCGTCAAGAAGAAGCACCCTTCGAGAAATAACTGCTAAATGGAACACGGCAACTGGATTAAATATATCTAGAGAATGTTGCCGAAAATACATGCGTAAATGCGGTCTGGGATTTTACAAGGTAAGTTTACTTTTGAATGGTTCATACAGTATCAAAAGTCTCATCAAATGTCTTATTTAGGCAAAAGAAAAGCCGCTATTAACAGAAGTTCAAAAGACAAAGCGATATAATTGGGCAAGATCTAAACTACTCTGGACAGAAAATGATTGGAATAAAATAATATTTAGTGATGAGGCTAAATTTGATGTTTGCGTTGGAGACCACCGTAAACGAGTAATACGGAATAAAACAGAAGCCTTCCATAAAGATTGCCTGAAAAGGGTTGTTAAGTTCCCAAAGGGAATTATGGTGTGGGGCTGCATGTCGGCAAGGGGTTTAAATTTTTTTAAATTTATAGAGGGCACTGTAAATGCCCAAAAATATCAAGAGATACTTCAAACCACACTTTTGCCTAGTACTCAAAAATTGTTTCCCGACAATGATTTCATATTTCAACAAGATGGAGCATCATGCCATTCGGCAAATTCAACCAAAAAATGGTTTGGTGACAATAATATAAAGGTTTTATCCCATCCAGCCAGCAGTCCGGATCTAAATGTGACAGAAACCGTATGGCATAAAATGAAGCAGTATTTAAGAAACCACCTTCAACGTACAATATCTGATTTACGGACAAAACTACAAGAGATCTGTGACAATTTTTCGGTTCAAATGTGTCAATCTTTGGTCAATACAATGCCTGCAATAGTCCAAGCAGTTGTTAAAGCTAAGGGTGATGTGACCCCATATTAAATTTAGCTTTATTCTCAAGTTGTCCCAACATTTAGTTGTCAGTTAATTTGATCCTTAAGTGACAAAGTACTCCATTGCCAATATCGATTGCGTTACCAAAGCATAGAAACATTTTTTTAATGGTCTAGGAAATACTGTTATGTTTGAATTTAAAAGTAAAAACTAAATAATTCAGTCCTTTGGAAAAGCCGTTGTATTATTTCCGAAATATTAGCTTGTCCCAACATATAGTTGTTGGGGCTCGTATATGTTAGATATCGCAGAAAACAGGTATTTATTTTCTAGCCTTGATCAGGCGCATCTGCTATAAAATAACTCCCAGCTCAATCCTTATTTACTACAATATCTTCCGGTAATCCCATAAACACATCCATTGTGCAACACCGTCAGGTAATTTAGGCTGGATAGGATAGTAAATTCAATTCAGTATTGGTGCTTTAATAATGTTTGACAGTAATGCCTGGTACACCCTCCTCAATAACCGAACATTGCTTAATACCGACATGACCTCATGGCGTGTAACACAATCATTAGCCATTGTTTGAATAAGCTGGGACCATCGTCCCTTGTGCTGCGTTGAGACAGGACTGAGCCAGGAGATTTCCTAGACTTTACATCGCTGTACGCAGCAGAGTAATATCTGCTCTGCAATAAACTTACTTTGGTGTGGGTAGCGTGTGAGTTCTATTTGTCTATTTATTATCTACCAAGGCTATATCTAGTTAAATTTTGAGAAATAGTCTGGCAAGGACCTTGAACTACATTTACTTTGTTATATGGCGTAAGTAAGAGTATGGTTGCGCCTAGAGAGAATACGCGTACGTATTGCGCATATTTAAACATTAAATATATCAGTTAATAACAGATTTAAGATTAAGACAAACCCTCTATGTACATAGTAACTGATAGAAAGGCGATTTGCTCAATATATAAAACCATTTTGTCTATAAGTATGGCTTCTAAGACGGGCAATATCACTATGAAAGAGTTCTATAAATATGTCTTTACATGCTCTTAAAGATGTGGATTCTGTGAAAGAAAAGTGCATAGCCTATAATAATATAAATGTTGCTGTTGTGTCTATAAGGCCCCAAATTAAAATATTAATAATTTTGCGTCTGATTTTGAAGACATCTTAATGGCTATTATATCCCAAGTTGACACCATAGTCTGCCCTGGCGATTTTAACATAAATTTATTGAAATTTAATACAAGGGTATAGTAATTGTTCAATATTTTAGATGGCATTGGATTGAAATAAATTATTACTGAACCTACACGAGTATGGTGTGATTCAGTATCACTTCTAGATTTTATAATCATTTCAAATACGCGTCAAGTCTCTACTAGAGGAACTTTTTCCATGATTTCTGTTATGATTTAATTTTTGGCGAGAATTTTTACTGATATCTGAAAAACATAAACTTAGATGTGCTTTGTACTGAATTGCATGCTATCATTTGGGAAAATATTTATCACCTAAATTATATCAATGGGAAAATGAAATTTATATCCAAAATATTATAGCTCATACTCATGCACCCATGAGTGCGCGTTTTTAGAAAAGACTACAAATCTTACCAAAAAAACAGACAGACAGGCACAGACCAAAATTTTAAAAATTGTTTTTATTTTATAAATACCTACCGCATATACTTTCATATTCATTTAGTAAAAGCTGCTACTTTGACATTACAAACGGACACTCCAATTTTATTTATATGTATAATGTATATTTACCAAATAAAAGTTCTAAACTTAACTACTTAAAAGGAACAAATTTTAATGGAAGAAAACCAAACGACGCTAATCATTTAGTGTTTATTATGTTGGATTATATTGGATGTATATCTCCCTATTTGAATAGGAGTTTGATCACAATTTCATGGACTTTCAATTTTTTTGCGCGGAACACCAATTATTTTTCTAAAATAAAAGTCGTCTAAGTTACTCCTTGTAAATATCAGCTATCTGCTAGTGAAAGTACCGTAAAAATCGGTCCAGTTGTTTCGGAGATCGGATTTTGTTCCCAATTTCATGGATTTTATTTTTTTGCACGGAACCATAATTCTATTTTAAAATAAAAGTAGCCTAAGTTACTCCTTATATTATCAGCTATCTGCCAGTGAAAGTACCGTCAAAATATATCCAGTCGTTTCGGAGATCGGATTTTGTTTACAATTTCACGGATTTTGTTTATTTGCGAGGATTTTCTAATTTTCTCTAATTTTTCTTCTCCAATTTCTTCCCCAATTTAAAAAAAAAAAAATAAAAGTAGCCTCAGTTATTCCCTATAACTTCAGCTATCTGCCAGTGAAAGTCCCATCAAAATCGTCCAGCAGTTTATTACCAGATTACATCCAATAGCGATTAAAGTGGACAATAAAAGTCTGCCTAAGTTAGCTCAGCTAAATAAAATTAAAAAAAATTAAGTTAGTAATATCAACGGATACCGAAGTCACTAATTAAGAGTGGACGCCACTGACTGTTCGCAACCAAGTTAGATAGTTCCCAATTATCATGGGTATCGAACCTACTCTCGGCACTTCTATAATTTTTGGGTGAAAGAAAAATAAGAAACTCGGTATACTAATAACTAAGTTTATTTAAAAAATTAGAAACTAAAAATTGTATCGAAGGTTATACAAAAATTTGATGGAAGTTAAAGTAAAGTCAGATTACATACAATATTGCATACAAATCAAATTGTATATTTATACGGACAGAAATCTAGAACTAAATGCCAAAATGTGGTATTGTACACCTATTTTTTAAATCAACACATATAAACACATATCCTTTATCAAACGATCATCATATACCTCTAGGTACTTATTATTATGTCGATGTCAAAGTGCACTATGACCTTCCCACAACCAATATTTACAAGGAATAGTACTATACCTACTTAAACATATTATCAAAACAGCGAAAGTATACAGGTAAATACATATTCAATTTAGATTTTGAAATAAACATACCATACTATCTAAGTATCGGCATCCTTCAGGTACCTATTCGTACACTATGTAAATTAATTTAGGTAAAGCCAAATTGAATGAGAGCTTAAACGGTAGTTAATAAGTATCTATATGTGCATACTATAGTAGTATCAAGAATCATTAAAAAAGTACTCTGAAACCAATGTTATCTGAGTGCCAGCATGTCGTCGAGTAAGGTGGGTCTCTCCAGCAAGGCTACGTATGTAGTTGATAGATCCACTCTGTGGAGGCAAATTCAACGACTGTTTGAGGTGGAGTTACAGATCAAGTTCCCAAGTTACCACGATACAAGTGCCAATGTTACAAAGACGCCCAGGGTTACAAGATGTCAAAGTTACAAGATGTCGAGGTTACAAGGTGAAGTGACCTACACTCGACGTAAGAAGCTGAGTTGATGGAAGCTGCTTTGAATGGTTGCCTAATGTTATGTGTCCCTGAATCAACACTGGGAAATTAACGCAACGGGCTCTAGAGAACACAAAAGGGGGAAATAGAAAATGACCCCAAAAAATCGCTTACCTATTTCAAGAAGTTGAACCCGATGTACCATCGAAAGTGTGTGGGATAACAAACCACAAAACCAGAACACAATGATTTTCTTATTAAATCCCACTCCATCATGGAAATAACAACGTATATATTCTTATAAGAATATATATTGGATGGGTGACCTTGGCAGGCTTGGGGATGGGCTGTAGCAGTCCAACTGAGACCTGGGAATATTCAACATCTGCCGCGGGCGCGTGGTCCCAGATAAACGCGGTATGTTATGCGATATGTTGCGTTACCACTCGTTCACGAGGCTAAGGGAAAAAAGAACTTTCCTTTTTCCCTTCCCTTAGACTCGTCTTTTTCCGACTCGTCCAAATGCGAGGAAGACGCTCAAAACAGGTCACGTGACATAAAGCTGTCATGTGCGCTAACCATAAACCATAGAAACTAAAGAATAGGGAACAAAGAATAGGGACATAATGGCTACCACTATGCGCTGTAAATAATGTTCTATGAAGAAATACCACAACAGAATGTGGCGTTACTAAACTTGTGACATACATGCCTTGGGATCTAATAATAAATCTTAAAGGTCGATTTTCCTGATAGATTTAATCAGAATTATGTACCTATAACAACCTTCTGATATCTAAAAATTGATAAAAGTGACAAAAGTGAACGTAACACGTTTCGGAGATTATCCGGAACTAACAGACAGACAACAGACAAATAAAAAAAATAAAAATTGATTTTTTTTTTGTTATAAGTGACGTATATACTATCAGATCCATTTAGTAAAAACCCGTTATTTTGAAATTACAAACAGACCCTTCAATTTTATTTATATGTTTGATATTTACTCGTCACCCTCCTCGTACTATCCTCGTACTATCCGCGTACTTCCCTCGTACATAGGTACACTCAGTCAGTAGGTACGTTAAAATAACGTTAACTTAATTAGGTATTAGGTGTGTAGGTACCTGCATTATGGTTATGTAGGCT
This sequence comes from Tetropium fuscum, assembly GCA_964058915.1. Lineage (NCBI taxonomy): Eukaryota > Metazoa > Arthropoda > Insecta > Coleoptera > Cerambycidae > Tetropium > Tetropium fuscum. The sequence continues at coordinate 14,296 of CAXKVY010009599.1, forward strand.
GGCATTAACAAATCGTTAGTGTCCCCGGAACTGACATTGTTAACACTTGCGTCATTGTAACTAAAAACTTAGTATCGAAATTTAACAGAATGGGGCAATTTGGAGCAAAAATACTGGTATCTGCGACCGCTGAATTTGTTCGAACACTCCTCTATTGTTTTCCGAATTACACAATGTGCTAATAAAACCCTACGGCCCGAACTTATAGCTGTTTTTATTACACTGTTGTGTGTAGTTTTATCCTTTTTCGATTCCGGGCCCGCTTTGTACCGCCTATTGCCATATATATAGCCGTATCCATAATTTTTTGCAGTAAAACTGCTCGTAAAAGTCGACAAATATAAAGGAATGTGCAGTAGGTAACCGAATATGTGAAATATTTAAGGCAACAAAAACCAGAATATTACTGAGCATAAAAGTTTAGTACTTCCAGTCAGCGTGCGAAAATATATTAAGATTGCAACATTAAGAACAGTTTTATCCAGTTTGATATCGATATTATAAGGTAGTTTCAGTTATTCATTATTAAGAGTTAGTTATGTGATCTAAGTAGGCAATTCAGGGATTAAAATAATTAGGTAAATCCAGCAGATTAAAATAATAAACGGAATGGTATACGTAATTACGGAGAATGTACAATGTATATGGGACTTCACACTAGTGACAATATAACTGATCTGCAAATGCACATTGGGAATTTGCACAAACATATATAGTTAAGTTAACACTAACACTATAAAATTGTACAATCATGTACAATCAAGATGATACATATGTTTGACACTGATTAGCCAAGTCCCCATTGGAATGGTAGAAGGTTATCTTCCTGTATATGAAAACCAATACTCCATTCTTTAAAAAGCTGTCAGTTTTCTTCCTCCATTTTGTTCTAGTTTGTAATTCACAAACATATTCCTTGCAACATTCCTTGTATTGGCATTTGCTTAATTTGTTTTCTGCTATATCCAAGAGATTAAGATCTGGTGCAATCTGGTGATCCGCAATGGAGTTTAAGATCTCCATTGGGGACTGAGAGGACGGGAATTTAAAATTGCACCAATTTGTGCTAGTAATATATAATTTTCCTCAAATATTAATCTTGTGTTACAGGCGTATATTTTAAAAGAAATTTTACAGACTTTTCTCCAGCTTCCCTTAAACCAACCAACGCAGGAGAGAGCGTGGTGGTATAAAATGCATTAAGGTATTACTTTGGCTTAGGGAGCTAACGATCTGAATTTGATTCATATTCGACACACATCACACGCGCTGGTGTTTGTTTCGTAGGTTCATGTATGGAAGCTCGGTATGCCATGAGGAAGAATGGTGACACTCTCAATCCCTCTGATTCTTGTAGACCATCATTTCATCATACACCTCCTGAAGGAACCTGGGTATCCGACACTTGCGGATCAATAGGCGCATGGAAACCTGCGTTCCATCTAAACTTTCCCATGCCTTTAACAGCCTCACCTTAAATTTTAAGCGAGCCCATTGTGTAATTCAATTCTCCAAATTTTGTCCCATAACCATCACGTCGTCCAGATAAACCATGGCCTCTAACTTAGACCCCTAAGTACAAATTCCATTAGTCTTTCAAAGGTAAAGACCACTTCCTGTTGAAAAGGTCGTATTCTCTTAATCATAGGTGTAAAGCCATACCTGCCAGTATCCGCTTCTAAGGTCCAGAGTGGAAAACCTTTGAGAAACCGACAGCGTACTCATGGTTTGGAACCCCTCAGCGTGACATCAGTTCGTGGTAATGGACAGTTGTCTTTCCTTGTGACATCATTAAGTTTCCTGTAATCGACGCAAAATCTTAGTTCTTCCATCCATTCTTCTAGGCAACCAAAACTACTAGCGAAGACCAGGAGCTAGTAGATTCCCGATTACCCCGATCTCGAAACATCTTTTGTAGAATTCTTCTTGTCTATTCTTGCTTTGCTATTGGGACCCCCTAGGTGGTTGACAAATAGGAGCTGCATCATCTGTATTTATTCGATGTTGAACTAATTCGGCCAATTCGAAGGGCTTCTGTGTCCTTTGCAAAAACTGTGCTTTCCTTTACTATGAACTTTAAGGCCACTTTTCGTTCCTCCTCGGCAAGGCGCGCAATTTGAGAGCTTAATAATGTCACGATTCCTTTGTCCTACATTGTGGTTGTCCTTTCAAAGATTTGTTATTCCCATCTTGCTATCCATGATACCGATTAATTAGGAGTCTATTACTTCGCTTTCTTTAATAATTAGGCCATTTAAATTAGCCACTCTAACTGTAATTTTGTTGTCACTTATTGTGAAAGTTATATCTGGCCAAGATATTGTTTTCTGCTGTAATAATTGATTCAACATTTTCAATGCGACCAACATGAGATCCGCAAGGATTTACTTCCAATACTGCCTCGATTATTTGTTCAGTGCGTGTAAGGCATCCTGACTGTCATTAAGTTAATATCCGTGCTTTTTTAATAATGCCTTAATTTCTTCACTTCCAATGTTTAGTACTCTTTCGCCCACGTCAAGTGTGCAACTATACTTCTCCATAACATCCAGTTCTAAAATGAAGGCATCCGTAATGTAACGACCTATCTATTGATTCATATTAACTTCTCGTTACTTCGTACGACTATTCAATTTTATACTTAACAATTTTCGCACCCACTAAGAATCCTGGCCGTACTATTGATGTCGTAGCACCAGTGTCGATCTTATATGATCGATTTCTTATATGATGAAGCATGATTCAGCGTGTTATTTTTATCAGTTCGAGTATGTTACCTATGATGTTACTAACGTGATTTATAGATGCCACGCGATGGCAATAAGTACGGAAAATAAAACATACACGTTGCCCCAACCTCCACTCAAACTGCTAAAGAAAAAACGAGAACCTGAGAAGGGCACACTAGAGCATGTCCCCCTGGCTAGAAATAGCCGCCGTTCTATCCCTACCAGCCCGGCACAATCCGGGGAACGGTCAAGTTGCCCCCCCAAATGCAGTAAGCAAACCTAAATATACATAACAATCTTACACACCCTACCCCGTATTTTGCATACTTTGCCCTAGGAACTGGAAAGGGAAAATGTATGAGGGTGCAAAATTGATGGTTGGCCACCTTTTTGCGCTAGTGTGAAGAATTTTACAACATACGTTTCACTCTGCACAATCTTGCACACCCATTTTAATATTTTGCAATGCCTCTGATTAGCTCCCACAGCCTTTTGAAAAATTGCCTTCCGCCCCTCTCACGCCCTAGGTTAAAACCATTTTGTGCATTTAAAATCGTTAAATATTGCGTTGGGTTGGGTTGAAATACACCCTGTGATGAACGTGTGTTTCCCTATTTTTAATTACGGCTATTTTAAATTAATTTTTAATTTAATAATTTTTAAAATTGATTCATAAATGACGGAGTTCTGAGATAACGAACATACGAAAAAAATATACAGTCCAATTGGGAACCTCCTCCTTTTTTGATGTCAGTCGGTTAAGAGTAGGAAAAAACACGCTACACCACAGGGCATTGCCGGTTGCCAAGAGACGGTATCGTATACAACGAATTTGACTATTTAATTGGCGTTATCTTGAGCGCAGAGGGGAAGGCTGAAGGTAATTCTTCAATAGACTGTAGGGGCTAATCTGGGATTGTGCAAAACTTGGAAATAGATGTGCAAAATTTGGAAATAGATGTGCAAAATTGTGCAAAATTTAACGATTATAATAGCTAGAAAATTGTTTTTACCTAGGACGAAAGAGGGGCTGTAGGTAATTTTTCATGAGACTATGGGGCAAATCTGAGGCGGTGCAAAATTTAGAAATGAGTGTGCAAAATTATGCAAAATAAAACGTTTATAACAGCTGTAAAATTATTTACGTTCGTGCAAAAGGGGGGGGGGGCAACCATCAATTTTGCACCCCCCATATGTTTTCCCTTTCCACTTCCTAGGGCACGTGTTCAAAATTCGGGATAGGATGTGCAATATTGTACAAAATTGTGACATACATTTCGGTTTAGTAACTGCAGTTGGAGGGGAGGGGGCAACTTGACCGACCTCAATCCGAGATTGACATCGATATAGACGATGCAGACAATGTGCAAGATTCTGTCCTGGCCCGGCCAAGCCAACATCGCACAGCTACTTTTGAACTCGGGGCGCAGTCTGACTAAATATTAATTACAATAGTTAATTACTTCCAAAAACATAAGTTACAAATTAAATATTCATAATGAATTTATTTATTAGAAAAAATATAATATTTAATGCAGGTATAGGAATAAATGTATAGGAGGGAAATTTTCAGATTCTGAATTCCTCTACAAAATTCACGATTTACACGGGGTATTTTTATTATAATTTGCTCTTCCAGCAACGATATTTTTGGGAATACATTTACAATGAATATGAAGAATGATCTTTAATTTTGGTACGGCACTGTTGCCAGCACTTAAGCCCGAAACATAAGGGAGGTTGAGACCGGAGTCGAGAAAATATGGCGCCACGTCGGGGATGCAATAAGGCTTTATTATCCCTTTATAAACAGGTAAAAGTGGTAAGGAGGGCGGTAACCGAATGAGTTCGACCCCTGGCCCTGGCTTCACTTTACGAGCGGCCGTTTAAAACCCAATGACAAGTGACGGATACTATATACGACACACAATATTGTGCTATTCCGGAATCCGGACCAGGGATTGCCATGCGGATATTGCAATGTTTATGCGACGAGTTGTAAATCGCCCCGGTGATGCCGGTGAACTGCTTATTGGATCCTATTTGCCTCTCGATCAGTACATGTGTGCCGCACTTTCGAACGTGAATACATTTTGATACAATTAGTATGGTGCGAAAATTTATAAGATATAGGTGAGATCGATATAGACCTATAGTGTTTTCGTTTGATATACAAACTGAGGAAAAAAAGAACCCGTACCAATTACTAAACAAGCGCTAAATCGCATGACTATGCAATACAAAAGGGTATTTAGTGTAAAATCGTATAGCGCCACAATTTCTTGTGAATAGAACTAGAGTCTCCAGTCCGCGGCTTACTATATCGGTCGCTATCCCTCTTCAACTCATATAAATCCCATTTCCTTTCTCGCTCACTTAGAAGACACCTGCATGAACAAGCCGGCGTTTTACTGGGTTTACTGTTCAGTGGCGTATCATCATGCGCAACCAAGATGAAGTGACCTCAAAAGGCGTCTTATTATGTCATATTCATATCGTCGGCACTATCATGAAGTGACGTAACTCACATTACCAAAATTGCTCATAATAAGCTCCCGAAGATTGGAGTTAAGCGCTAGTGTATACCAGGATGAAACTATCACGTGCAGTCATACTATATGTTGAAAAATATATGTCGTAAGTTATATGCCACCTCCTCACACAGTGAATATAAGCGTATTCGTTTTAAAACGACAAAAAATGGCGTACAAATGAGTTACGTCAGTTAGTGGAAGTAAGATTTGAACCACGACGGATTATACTAGTTACGTCAACGCTTACAGAGCACAACAATGTAAGCAAACTGAGAAAATAATGACATTTTCTGTTAATTAAGTACATATTATCTTTATTACAGAAACGAGATAATAATCATTTGACAATTTTAATACTCGTATAAAATTTCATAATTCGAAACGAAATTCAACGGTAACAATAAACACAACACAAAATTAACACTTACAGAGCAAATTTTCAAAACAAGACAAATTGGGTAATTGTGTAACAATAAACACATTACAAACAGTCAATACAATACAATATTAGTAGCACTCTTCACAAAAATTCATATCACTATTCACTATCTGAAAATAAGTCACTTTCACTACTGTCTTCATTTACATTTATTATGACTGGTTTAACGGGAGTATCCGCAGTATCCATCATAATATCGAGATTCCACATTCTTGATTCCACCTTCTTCACATGGTCTATACATTTTATCCAGTTAGCCGCATTTACTTCTTTGATTGCACCATTGAGAAGCTTTTTCAGTTCGCAGTGATATGGAAGCAATCGAATTACCTCAATTCCTATTGCATTGGCCATTTCGTCCACTACATACTTCTCGAAAGCTGGAAAATGTTGCCTTCCCAGTGTCAACAATTCAGTTCTAAGTAGCGAATCATCGTGTTCAATGTTTATTTCTTCCAGTCTTTAATTTTTCCTTTCCGCCATGCAAGTGGTGGGCCGCTGTTGTGTTCTACGAGAATTATAAGATTATTGTTTTCTATTTTATTTCCTATATTAGGATAATTGCGCGCGCAACTGTGCACCGCATTCCATTAGTTTGCATATCAAACGAGAGCACTATAACAAATAATTTCGATATAGTTTTAATTTACCTTCAGTAGATATTGCCCAAAGCAAGTAACAGTTATTTAAGTAACCAAACATGTAGAGACGTATCAACATTCCGGGAACGGTACAATCAAAGACGTACACGAAAATTGATGTACACGAATGTTTTTTTTATAAATTTCAAAAGTTTAGTGTATTAGAGGCTATTGAAACTAAAAGTTTTGCTGGATGCATCTTCTGCGACTTGTCGAAGGCTTTCGACTGTGTGCAGCATGATATCCTAATTGATAAACTTACAAAATATGGACTACATACTGCAGCGGTAAATCTACTAAAATCATATCTTATAGACAGAGATCAAATAACAGTGTATGATGCAGTACTGTATCCACTAAAAAAAAAGTTAAATTCGGAGTGTCTCAAGATTCTGTACTTGGTCCCCTATTATTTATAATATACAATAATGGTCTCCCAAATGATGTAAATGACACTTCACTTATATTGTTTGTTGATTATTACAGGATATGAATCTTTCACCGTCTAAAAATTCCAACTGGTTCAGAGTGAATAAATTACATACTAACAGGTCGAAAACACACAACATGTTTTTTTCAACCTGGGTCTTGTGTCATTTAGTCAATCCTGAAGGTGCAAAATTTTCAGGACTGATTATGGATCTACATCTACGTTGGGATAAAATATAGATTATCTATCTAGTAAAGTAGCTAAAGTTTTGTATCTGATAAGAAATATAAAGGCAGAATTATCTCAAAATATCATAAAAACAGTTTACTTCTCTCTCTTGCAGTTTATTCTCTTATGCTATACCTACTAACCTCGCACGCCTCTCACTTATATAGAATACTTTCACTGCAGAGACGTGCTATGAGCGCAATGACATGATTGACATTTAGGGGTATAAGACAAAAATTTATAGAACTAAATATCTTAACAATTCCTAGTTATTATATTCTTACGGCGCACATATACCTATAGTTTGTAACATCGAAATATGAGACATCTCTTCACACGTGCTACCGCATTTTTAACTGCGTTGTCAAATATAACCGATTTCCGGGAATTTAAGGCAAAACAAATGATTTTATTTACATCGCCCATCACTCATTATGACATTATCATGTAGTATGACAAAATATTGATCACACTATATACCTTTCGTCATATCATAAAACAATTGGATGGTGAATGTGATGCAGAATAAGAATGTTTCCCCTTTAATTTAGTGTACTATTCTGATGGGTTTTGTGTTAAAATTGATTAGTTATTAGCATTCTATAAAAACATAACAACTTGTTGAATGGAAGTGCCTTTATAGTGACGATTGTAGCTTACTGTAAGAAAAGTTATACTGCCCGGATCTCCCTTTGTGGTAATTGTGGGTATCCTTTGAAAATTTTTTATGTCTAATATTTCGAGGTTTACAAACAGTATGTTAAACGAAACAGCAACAAATATATTTCGCACAATGAAATACATGAATATAATACCAGACACAGAGGACAAATTCGTATAGATTATATATTAAATTAGTTAAATGCCAGAATGCAATAAATTATGCACTGCCAGAATGTAATAAGTTATTATGGTTTGCTTGGTGATGCCATCCACGATATCTTGTGACTCAGATAGGTTGATTATCATATTATACCATATAGCATGGCTTTTTTTGGCTTTTACATAATTCCAAAGTTCACTGCGATTTCATTTAATATTATATGAATCACTGATATCTACGAATTTTGTTCCGACCAATCCAATCTGAGACATTCAAGAAAATTTAAAAATCTAAGTTTTTTCGGAAACTTAGAAATAATGTCCTCCTTTTCCGCTTATCGTCTACAGAATAAATATTTTGCTAGCACACTATCTATAATGTCTATATTATTTTAATTATCATTAGATAACACTCGGTCTGATAAAATTTAGGAGTGCCGTCATTACACCCAAATATATTTGTGGACAATAAAATTCACCCTGTATGTTATCATCACAGTTTAATTGATAATTTAAAACGCATTTCCAGTGCGATAAAAGCGTCTGTAATTTATCTGCTCACTATAATTTATGTGGCTTATTCAACGATAGATATAATTATTTTCCGTTTTGTCATAGGGACGTGAGTAAAACATCCCTGTTAATAAAGGGTAAAACCACCCCTTCTGAAACCGTAGTAATAAAAACTAGATTATGCATACGTCGAATACCTTGCGAGCATGCCCGCTGTACGTGAAGTTTTTTATCGAGTTTTTTAATAACATCTGTACAACTCGATTTGTTTTACATAAACTTCTAAAATATGCACAGAAAGTTGAATATACTTGAAAAATGTATAGATACCTATATTTCGTATTAAGTTGTTTCACTGAATATTATTTTAAACTGAGGGATAAAAAAATTCGATGAATCGGGTCAATATATATATATATATATATATATATATATATATATATATATATATATATATATATATATATATATATATATATATATATATATATATATATATATTCAGTTGGTAACATCGAAATATGAGATATAAACCCTCATTATTTCACACCTGCTACCGTATTTTTAAGATCGTTGTCAGGTATAACCGATTTGCAGGAATTTAAGGAAAAAATGATTTTATATACATCGCCCATCACATTATGACATTATCATGTAGTATAACAAAATATTGATCACACTATATACCTTTCGTCAAATTATAAAACAATTGGATGGTGAATGTGATGCAGAATAAGAATGTTTCCCATTCAAATATTACGGATCCATTTTACACGTTCCTCGGCCGTGTCACATCGGCATCATTGGCATTCATTTGGATGCCTAAATTTCCTAATATCACCGAACTTTTGTGGTAAAGTGGGGTCAACAATAATTCTTGAAATAGAAGTAATACAGTTATTCTTTAATTTAGTGTATTATTTTGTTGGATTTTGTGTTAAAATTGATTAGTTAAGTATTCTATCAAAACATAATAAGTTGTTGAATGAAAACGCCTTTATAGTGACATTATAGTTTCTATCTACTTTTTATCAGTAAGGTAGGTAACTACATGACCTTTGGCGGCATATAGTACCCAAAACAAGTATTAAATTAAACCACTAGGTAGACATTTTTAAATATACAGTTTGATAGATAACGGCGCTTTTGTGCTTTTGGTACACTTGTTAAGTGTTGATAAATTTCGATTAGATAACGAAATACTGTGAGAGCCGCCATCTTCAATTGCAGGTGTCTTGTCGAGCGAGGGAAACAACACCTGAATACTTAGCTATTGTGACTCTAAATCCAATAAACATTAACTTATTGTTTATATACTTGTTATGATTATTATATTATGATGGAAAAGCTAAAGTATGTAAATAGTATACTTATTATTTACTAGTTAAATATTGGTCGTAAGTATTTGAATTTAATAAGTATCTCATAAATGCTCTTAATCCTACGTAAAAATACCCTGCATGGTTGAATAGGTATAATACAAATGTATAATAAAATAATTTGATATTCATCGTTAAGAATTCGATAAAAATATCATGTAACCAATGATTCAATCAAACATTGAGCATCTACGACTACATACAATATATTCAAACTTGATATAGTAATTACAAATTAAATGTAGTAAAATATAAAATAAATTAGATTATAAAGCTAGCGGAAATAAAGTTAAAATATTTATTTAAAATAAAAATATGTCCAAATGGTAATTTAAAATGACAGCTTATTTCACATGAAAGCCATCTCACAATGCAAAAATATGTTACCTTAAAATAAATAGGGAAATATATAAATTAAAAAAAGCATTGTAATTTAACAATAATATTTAGTACTGGATAGGGGTGGAACCTTTGATGTAACTGTAACACTCGGGGTAGTTTCCACAAACACCAAAACACTTTCACTTCGCTCGACGCGCGTTTCAGTTTCATCAGTTTTAATCGTCTCCGGATGATGCCAACTTGGTTGGCGAAACGCGCGTCGAGCGAAGTGAAAGTGTTTTGGTGTTTGTGGAAACTACCCCGAGTGTTAATAATATTTAGTATTTATGATCATTAAAATTTGATATAGATCATTTAAAAACAAAGTGAAAGTGCATAAAGCAAAACTTCTTAAGGAGATAAAATCTAGTGAACAAACAAACAAGTATACATTTCCTGGTTACCAGGAACTAAAACAAGTGAAAAAAACAATTTATTGAGAAGCAACGAGCGAGTTTTGAGAAAGCAGCATGTAACTTGGTGTTCTCCAGTTTTTTCATCATAAAAAGGTAGATTAAATAAGAATAACAGGATATATCTACTCACAAGAACGTCTACGAGGACATGGTACATGTGCAGCGAGGAGACAAGGTTCTAGATTGCGGTAACAACTTTTATTAGTCATCAGATGAGAAGAATTGTGAGGGATAATGTGCCTGCAGTCCATAGTTTTCAACCCTAGCGAGGCATCAAGACCTAAAATAACATCGCAATGATGCAAGGCATACCTTCCTTGCAATATATATCGGATCAGAAAAAGCTAGCTAAATAAATGGTACTTGAATCATAGTAAAAATTATATATCAATGAATAATACGTATACAAAGTTTACTTACCAATATTGAGCTCTAAATGTAGATAAAATCTTTGAAAACTTCTAAATAAACACCCACCTATTTATACGTGCCATTCCATTTAATCTTAGGTTATGAAATAAAATCTAAACAGTTCAATAGTATTGACTTTAACAGGTAATTTAGTTTTAAAGCATTTTCCTGCACTTATTTCTTTCTTTAAACGTATAGGAATCTACGATACACAATACACACAAACTTAAGGTTTCAGGCCTAGATACGATCCAGAATCGTTAATAAGAAAATAGGTAGATGGAGTTATGTGTACTGTAGAATTTTATATATAAATTTAGTAGGCAATAGCTTTAAATATTAGTAATATACAACGAAAATTAACAAATACTACACAAATGTGTATAATTGGTTGCATATGTAATAGTATATACATCATAATTGAAGGTAATTGATATATAAAATGGTTATAAATATAATTTGTTAAATTTGGGTAAGTTGTATGTATTATCTTTGTTGTAAATAACTCAAAAAATACGGCTAAGCTTCAAAATTCGCATAGAGCTGAAAATTGATACGAACATTGGGAACACTATTATAATTTAAATGTGAAAATTCCCCATTGATCCCACATCTGCAAAAAAATATTCCAAGTCAAAGTTCTCAAATATGGGTTTCCTGCATTTTTCTAAGACATAGCGATACAGTTGAAAAAGTTGTGTTCCCCATAATATGCACGAGTATCCCACCTATATACATCACTGGACCCGTAAAACAAGTAAAAATATTGGTCTATTTTTCCTGTGACATTATATCCTATGAAATCACATACTAATTTTGCACGCAATAACTGGCTGCGATATATCAGCAATTTTCAGGAGGGGTAAAACAAAAATCGGTCAATATTCAGAGAAAAAGAAAAATTGTCCCCCCTGAATTTGAGCCCGGCCAGAGCCCCACACTACTCTCCGTTGTCCTGTTGCATAGTAAAAACTTTTGAGGATCCCTAGCTCTTCTTCAACTCATCCGATTTTAATATAGTTGGGTTATAATTAATGGTCGAAAAAAAGCTGTCGATTGGTAAAAAAAATATTTCCCCCATATCGTGTACCATAAAAATATTTATCTTCCCTCATACCGGAAACACCGTTTGAAAAAACAGGCAAATCGTTTTTTCAAAAAACGATTTGTAGAAATAAAAAAAAATCGAAAAAACGAAAAAATCAAAAAAAAATATTCGCGAATACCATCGTATGGTATGAAAAAACGAAGAGAGAGCCGTTTGAGTTTTTAACATCAGCCAATACTTAGAGATATGGGCATTTAAAAAAAAACGTTTCCCCCTCTCCCCCCACTCCTAATTATCCCCCTACCCTCAGCCTGCGGCCTAATAATTCCTTCATAATAGCTCATCCACGAAAATAAAAGAGCTTTCAACTCCACTCCCCCTTGAAGAAATTCAATTTGATTTCGTACAGCTTTAAATGAACATGTGTGTTTTGTCGTACTCTTCATTTTTTGTATCAGCTTCTTTTGTAAAGCCAAAAGCCACCGATATATGCAGAAATAATGCTTTTAATTGATCGTTTTCCCCTCCCCCCGTGACCCCGTCTGCACATCCATGCCTCAATGATGGGGGGACACGACTTGAAAGTTAGGGCAAAAAAAAATTTGTTTCACTTGTCTGTTTTTGAAATTCATATCCACTCCCCTAATATTCCCTTTAACATTAAATAAAAAAAACGTAAAATGTAAAATTTATTAATTATCCAACATTTAACATAACAAATATTGACATGAATATAATATGAAAGTTATGTCAAATAATATAATATTTACATTAAAACTATAGTCCACATAAAATACGATGTAATAACGTTGATAGTCAATAGTCCTTAAGCAAATAGAAATCAATGATCCATCAAAAAGCAATTGGAGCTGAATACAACATAGCAAGCATTTCATCAATATTATTAAACACATAAATTATAATATTTTCAGTTTCAATAATATTTTCAGTGTCCATTTCAATGCTCCAGTGAACTAAAAATTACAGTACGTACAACTCTTTCTGTTTCACAGCTTTTATATTTTCCATTAAGCTTAGCTTATTTTTTTTAGCTTCCTTAAAGCAATATGAAATTTATATTAAAAACTACTTTGTGCTTCCTTATATTTCTTATTAAAGTAATTATAGCAAGTACTTAATATAAATTCAATGTTCCATTTGCTCTTCGCCGCAAAAGTAAGAGTTCTGCATGGAATAAAGTCGATCGATTGGGTTGAGACCTGACGCTGTTTGGGGTGGATTCTGATGCGCCATGGGAGGGTTCAAAAACATTCCTGGTTGTCCCGAGTCTAAATTTGCAGGAAACGATATTCTCATGTAGTCTTCATCCCGTCTTTTATTAACTTCCAGACCTGTTAATACAACATTTTATTATAAATATATATACATAAATACATAAAATACACAAAATATAAATACATATATTTACCTACATTGAATGGAGGACAACAAATAAAATATGTGTACATTTATTATGATTACGTAAAACGCAAACAATACAAATTGTACAGGTTATTCCACAAAGATAATGAAAAATTAATATTTTTGGACGTCATCTTAAATATTTCTTATCATAAACTGACTCTTTTCTATTTATATTTGACAGTCACATCTTTGTCACTTCGACAGCGATAAAAATGCCTGTTCTCATGATACAAAGATAATGGTGTGTCTGGTAGCCGAACCAAAATTGGTGAGGCTGTGCATGTATCGGAGATGACGTTCGTGTTTTCGCCATGACGATATTAGGCGCGATTCTTACACAGTTGAATTTAAATACCTACCTACTGTTGTTTTCATCTTTTCCAATTGAAGTTGCCAAGATTTTGTGTTTTGTGTAGGTATACACAGATGTGGCTACGTATGTTTGTGAGGTGTATTATTTTTATATATGCTACAATTTCAACAATATCAACAATGTCCTAACTTGCCCCTCCCATTTCACGAATATAAGAGAAAAGTTGTCAACAACATCTTGATTTATTCGAAACGTTTTAATATACTCAATATTGAAATTTTTCTCTAAGGTAATGGAACATCTCTTTCAGAGGTCGATTAGTTAATACATCCACATAAAATCCCTTCCTGAAAAGGAAGAATGGATTTACCCACTCATATTCTGATTAAGAAGGAACATTTGATCTAATTTATTTTCCTAAACTGTCAAATCAGTTCGGTAAGCAGCTTTTTCTGGATAATTTTGTGTCAGCTAGGATTTCGAATTAACGTCGAACCAGCCATTGAATAGTTATATAACAGAGGCCGTTTCTTGCCAACATCCCTGTAAGTGATAATTGAAGACATAAGTGGATAAAAGTGTCATGTTACAATTTTAAAGCTTTTGAGTAAATTAACAAAACGCGTTTTGTATTGGAACTTTTTTATTTTGCTTTTAATTTAAATGAGTAATATCTCAAAAATAGATAATTTTAGGCTATTTTCATTTGTTTATCATAATATTTAAAAAAAAACACGGATGTAATGATTCTCTGCGATGCGACCAAAGTCTCTATCGGAATCAAGAAAGCTGTGTCCAACCACTGGAAACTTACAGTTCATTCAATATGTATGTATAGTTAACTGACCCCATATAAGATACCGCGCAGTTGCCAGATGTAATTCTCAATTTTCTCAGTATTCAATTAAAATATCAAATTCCACAATACTATATTAAAGTTGTATATATTATTTATGATTATTATTAAATAATAATTGTGCACACAATAATATATTATAGGCCAAGATGTTACGTTTTTACATTTATTTTCGTCTACTCTAAATATGACAATTACGTAAACATCTATTTTTATAGTTAAAAGCGGCAACGCCGGTCCACGATGAAAAACGTAGATTTCCACCAGACGTCG
>CAXKVY010009600.1:0-22753 GCA_964058915.1 Tetropium fuscum
CTCCTTAGTATTGAAGCAAATACACGCTGCCGGCTGGCCGGAACAGCGGTTTTTAAAGCGTTAAAGATAATGGAATGGAGATTGCCGATTGGAGAACTATTTTAAGTGAATAAAAAATAGGCCTATGAATATATAATGAATGAATATGAAATGTATATTTATTTATTGGACACCGTTTTGTCTCAATTTCTTTGGTGCGGCCCGGCCTAATCATCACCTAATCAAAAGTATATCATATATCTAATTACATAATTTCAAGAGATTAGAGGCCAAAGCACTCCGAGTATATGTATATTATATATTACCAATACATATTTATATGTATACAGTTTATTGATATAACTAAAAATAAAGTTGTATATATATATACAGGATGAATCTTACAAAATAAAGGTTAAAAATCACGAGGCGGTGGTTTTGGTGGTGTTCGTCTCGTATTTGGTTCGCTTAAAAGAGGTTCCAAAAGAGCAGCGCGTTCAACATCGACATCTCTTTTACTTACAGCTCGGTGTTTCACGGAGCCCTCGAAACGATCCCCATTCTTGTGATTCTTTCCACCACTGGTACAGTATACAAGTATTAATATTATAAATACTACCACTCCAAAGGCCACTCCAACGTATATTTTGAACAGTTTGGTATCGGAATACTGAAAACAATATAGAATTAGAACTTAAATAGGCCTGAACTAAAAACAATATAGGATTAAAACTCAAATCGGACTGATTTTCTGCGTTTATCATTTGACATTCTTAGTCCAGTCGTTGAAGGTTTTCCGCTCCGGATTCTTAGGTAGTTAGGGGACAGCTTAAGGACCTTACCAGGAAAAATATATCAGACATACAATAGAGTATCTCAGAAGAAGTACATCTTAATGGGAAGAAAAAACAGAGAAATACAGTCTAAATTATGTTCACATGAACCAAAAAATCAGAAAACCAAAAAGAAATTTAAAAAACTAATTTTGAAGACTAAGAAGTTTGATGTGTCAAAAAAAAGTTCGATATATTTTGGCGACTGGAATCTTGGGATGCCAAAAGGGCGTACATTAAGGGATTGATTGACTACAGACCTGTAATAAGAAGAACACTGTAATGAAGTCGTAATATTTTTCACCTCATTACGTTAATTTCTTAATATATTAGTAGGTATTAAGCCGTGCATTTGTGTATTATAATTTACTCTGTTACTATAGGCCGTAAAAATCCATTTCTTTTTAGCAATGTATTAATATTTAAATGTATATTCAGTTCTGATTATAGTCAAGCAGTAAAGAAGCCCATTCTGGGTACCGCGCCGCGTAAATAGTTTTCCCAGTACACCCTAATAGCCGTCAAAACCGCCGCTCCGGTAAAGTGGTAACAAGTAGTGACAAGTAAGTGCGGATAGTAAAGTGACGAGTAACGGAACAATAATAGTGATCGCGGTTGCACAAAAGTCGATATCAGTGAATAGTTCCACCTAATTTTCTACCCACGCAAACTCTGGGCAGAAAGCTTCTGTTTCCGGCTGACGCAAACTCTGAGCCCGAAGATCCCCGTTCCTGCTCACACAGACTCTGGGGAGGAATATTGCCGTTTTCTATCCTCGCTAACTCTGGGCAGGAAGCTTCTGTTTCTGGCTTACGCAAATTCTGAGTCGGAAGGCCGCCGTTCCTGTTCAAAACTCTGGACAGGTTTCTCAAGTTTCCCCGTTCGACCCACGCAAATTCTGGGCCGAAAAAAGAAAAACTATTCACTCGTACGTACGACAATCGCGCTAACTTAGTACTGTAAGTACTAATGCACTACGTTCCGAAAATCAGCACTATATTATCGTCATCTGTATGTCCGTAATCATATTGTTATTGCTTTTTCCCCGCACGCTATCATAACGCCGCTTTTTGCTTAACTCGCCGCCATTTTGGGTCCCCGTAGTGACTAGGGCCATTATAGGTCCTTAAGATCATATATTCGCATACCGGCATGCTATTCATCACGGTTGCACACGCCGCTTAACCACGCTTGACTGTAGTCAAACTAAATGACCCGTATCTGATCTGTATATAATCCGTATATAAACCTATTCGACCTAGATTGAGAATAAACCTGTTGTAACCGTTCATCTCTGTATTCTGTAAGATAGGGTAATCAAAGGCCTATCTGTGGAACACGTGACCGCTGGAGTTCCGCCTGTCTTCACTCAGCTATCCAAGGCCCTTACAGAGCCGCCCGTAGGGAAAAGTGGTCTGTCTGCACTATAAACAGATAGTGGCGCTCGAGATAAAGCTAGCCACCGAACCAGAAAGAGAAAGAGAGCGTCGCAACATGAACATCAATAAAACAAAATCAACGAAAATGTAATGGCTTTGATTGTTTTTTACCTGGCCCTTCTGGACTAAAGGTTAGGGTATGCAGAAATTTTTTTGTCGACATTTTTAAGAAAAGATACATTCAATAACTGGATTCAGGATAATGTAGAGATAAGTGTTTCACGCAACAGCACTGTTAATAACAGTGAAAATTTAGGTACTAGCATCAAAGAATAAAATAAAGAAGGAAATATAGAAAATAATATTGAAAACGATAATAATAGAGAAGCTAAAAGAGGAGAGAAAAGGAAAAAAAACAAAATCTCACATTGAAAAAAGGAAATAATAATGAGAACATAAACAAACAATACAAGTGTAATTCGGTAGAACAGTGGTTAAGGTTACTGCTGAAAGTCCCTAGCCATTACTATCGCTCTTCAAGTTGAAGACTCTTTTAGATCTTACAGATATATGCATGCAGTGTACAAGGAATGTTGTATAGAAACACAATGTGAAGAAGAAAATGTTTTAATGAAATTTTGGATAAAAATAAAATATCCATATTTAAGCCACTAAAGTAAG
Source organism: Tetropium fuscum (assembly GCA_964058915.1). Lineage (NCBI taxonomy): Eukaryota > Metazoa > Arthropoda > Insecta > Coleoptera > Cerambycidae > Tetropium > Tetropium fuscum. Next base: position 2,873 of record CAXKVY010009600.1, read on the forward strand.
GATCAATGCGCTATGGGTTTAAATGCAGGGCAGAGAACAAAAAAAGGTGATACCTACTTTTTTTACGATTCTATTTCTCTCACATATGCATCGTTCCATCAAGTAGTTAATCTTTATAATATTTAATTAAGGAACTGATGAACATATTATGTTTTGTAACCCTTCAAAAATACAACTGCAAAATGTCAGTGTTGTTATTACCAAGCTGCATAAGAATAAGTAGTGCTGAAAAAAAATCATGTGTTCCACTTTTGTCTTGGTATACTTACCTATACAAACCTTCAAAATAATTTATGAATGATACGCATTGCTGTAAACATGCAAACATATCAACATGCGTTATATCAACATTTTTTTTCTGTTACATGAAAGTAGCGCAGATTATACATAGTATTGATATTAGTAGTCTAGTATCATATGGTCGGTTCGCTTCGATGTCGTGTTAAGTTCGAAAACTCTTTATTTTGTGATTATATAGGTCTACTGAACTACCCAATGGCATGTGGGCATTTTTGAAAATGGACATTTCTCCAGTAATATACAAGTGAAGATGGCGGTTAGGGCGATTTTAAAAAAAAGATATCTTCAGTAAGAATTGACCGATTCTCAATTTCAAAAAAACAGAATACTTACAAAACAATATTCTTTGCAAAAAAAAAATACTAGAATTTAAAATATTTAATGTCTAATTGAGAATTTGGGAAAAAAGTAAAATTTAAGTTATCCAAAATTTTTTAATCTACTTTATTTGAAAAACACTAAGTTATATGGGAAAAAAGTTTATACAAAAAATGTGTAGAATTTAATTCCGAATCCAACGATATATAGTTTATTTAGTATTGGTTCCATAATAGCGCTATAAAATTGAAATATCATGGCGCCCTACAGTTAAATATCAATGCCCTGGTTTTAAAAATGGCAGTATCTATTTCAAAAGTGAATATGAGCTTCATATTTTAAAAAAAGCAGAGGCTAAAGTCGTCAAGCAGAACGCCATTGCATCTTGTTCAAATACATCTCTCGTAGTTACAATGGACAAACAAAGTGATCTACTCTGTCCGAAACTGCTTGTTTCGAAGCAGTACTACAAACAAAAATTGCAGTTTTACAATTTCACCTTTTACAATTTCACAATTCTTTACACCAATTTAGTTATTATTTAAGAAAAAAATAAAATCCCAGCATTTTATCACAATCCATATTTCATGGACAATAATGATTAGATATTTGAAGTATGCATAGGAAGATAGTTTGAGCAATAGTTACATATTAAAAATATCGGGCCTCAGAAATATAAATTTCACTATTTCCGGTCAAACAATCGAAATTACCATCTACTTTCACCTAAAGGCCGGTATCCACTTGTAACAAATGACTCGTAACGTAGCCACGAACATGTTACGTTACGGCTAGTGGAGACGAATAACTGTTGCATATTACCCGTAACCAACTAGACACGCGTAACCGTTACAACCCGAACCACCATTTGTCGGTTTTACCCGTCGCACCAAAGAAAGGACACGGCCACGTGCAACGACAAGTTGGAAAGGGTGCTTACGCCGGCTCCACACTTGCGTATACAAATATTCGGAAATTCGGCGAATATTTGGTAACAAATAATTATGTACGAATGTGAATGTTCGCTTTTTAGACCATCCACACAAATCACTTTTGAAACTGAATATTTGGATTTGATCTTTACCCCGGAAAATATTCGCGAATCACCCTCGTCTACGTCAAGATGAATGACGATGATACAATAGCTGCAGCGGCCCATTTTTTTATGTGTTATTATAATTATTCTTTAAATGAAAAGAAAAAGAAGCCCAGAAAGAGAAGATGGTGGATGGTTTCTCTTCATCAAAGTAGAGAAAGGTAAGTTCTTCAAGACATTTTGAGACATGAAAAATATAGATGTAGGTGAATTATACAAAACAAATATATTATTTTAGGTACAGTGGAATGCCTATGCTTGCAGATTTAGTAAAGGAGCCATCGGGTCAATTTGATAACTTCCATAACTGCTTCATTTCTCCACTCCATTTTATTTATCAGTCTTATACCCTGGTGCCGAAATAATGTGGAGTGATTCATCACCAGCATATGGACGGATCAGGGAGATGAGGGGCGAAGGGAACAAAATTCCATAGGCGTATCATTTTTTTTGCAATGGGTTCCTTATCTGTAATTGCACAAAACACACTATTCACACAGACTTTTGTCAACGAAGCGCATATATCAACTGCCTCAGTTTTAGTGATTCCAGAATACCGTTCGAATATTCCTTCGTATACATTTTTCATCATTTCCAGTTCTCCTCCTGTCAAATTCAGTCGCATACGATTGGAATTATTGGTTTTAGAACCAATACTACTCGCATTCGTCGCTTCCATCGCATAAAAACACTATAAACACTCGCGTATAACACAATATTATAATTAATTTATATCGCGAGTCAACCGTACATAAGACACAATGAAGCGCCACTGTCGCCCCAAAACATACATGCATGAAACAGCGCATGCGTCAATATATCCACGGAAATCCGGCGTCTTTACCTATGACCAATGAAATTTAATTTAATTTAGAACCGCCTAAAAGTCACCAATGAGAGTGGTAGACCCGGTTACTAATGAGTTCTGCCCACCATTTCAATAGAGTGTACACAAATTTGCACACTAAGAAATTCTGTGATCCATTGCAAATAGACAGACCGTTCAATTGTGATGGTGGTGTGATATTATGTATGAATCACTCCACACTATTTCGGAACCAGGGTATAGGGACTCCTATCACTTTACTGATCACTATTAAAAATATTAAAATCTTCAAACTCGTTAAACTACGATACTATGTGTACGTTGAGAAAGCTAACCTAACCTGAAAAACTTAAACACAAGTGTGTGCGATGGCGCGAACATGAACTGAACAAATATTCGGGTGCTTTGATGTGTGTTAATTTACCGACTCGAGACGGAAAATATTCGTGTTCGGGCAAACACGCTGAATATTTGCTAACAAGCACGAACTTTTTATCCACACATGCAGTATATTTCCCGAACAGCGATTATTCGACAGCGATTATTCGTCAGCGAATAACGCAAGTGTGGAGTCGGCGTTAGACTTGTGTGTCGTGTACTGTTGCATTCGATGTTTTTAATCGCATCACATACTTTAGGGACGATTCTGCTAATTGACCGTTTAGAAGTTTTAAACAAATATTGGAGGCTCGCGTATGAATCGCCAGTGACCAAAAAACGCAATGTGACCGATTGTATAGAAATCGATGGCCCAATTGAATTTAGTAGGAATTCAGTGGGATGCATTCTTGTGAAATTTTTGTACATCCCATTGATATGATGATTGATTTTGAAATTCGCCATCAAGTTTCATCCGCCATCAAGTTTGACCCACTGCAGATCTTCCTTACTTCAATATAATTTCGAGATCCACCATCGCGGAGATTTCCGTCTTCTCTTGCTCAAAATCTGGTGGTGAATAAAAATATATGAAGCTGCTGCTAGCTGTAACTGCAGAGCGGCATTCATACTGCTGAAGTCAGATTAAAAGACTTTGATGAGCGTCGAGAATAAGTCAATGTGGTGTAACCCCATTCGGTTACGTTACGAGGTGATTGACACGGCCAAAAATCAAAATAAGTCAAAATGTGTGTCGTATCATCTTGCAACACTATGTAACATGCTCGGTGTTACGTTACGGGGCATTGGCTCATATGGATACCCGCCTTAATAGTTCTGGATACATATATACAAAGTTCTAGATATATACAAAGTGCACGAACCGCCTAAAAGAACAATTGCTGTTGCCACATGTAATAGTATAGGCCAAGATGTTAGCCATTTTTACATTTATCTTCCTCTACTATAATATGGAAATCCCGTAAATATCTATTTTGGTAGTTAAAAGCGGCAACACCGCTCATATCGCAGCCGGAAAGCTGACATAGAAAGCATATGTCTCTTTTTAACTTATTGGAAATGACGTGCAATCTGTTTTCATTTGGGACAATCGTGTAAACTCATCGTCCCATTAATCACCAGCATTGGCGGGATTTTCGCGCGTATTCTGTGTATCGGTCATTCGCGATTGAGTAGTGCATTGGTTGAGATATTCGCGATTGTGTAGTGCTGTTTTACTGTAATTGTGATACAATATAATATCAGTGAACGATGAAAAATATTCCAAAACGTAGGCACTATCGAACGGTAGCCGAGAAGAAAATTATTTTACGAGTATTTTTCTGCATATAAAGGGATCAACCTCATTGCAACAAGCATGTACACACTTTTAAGAGAAGAAAAGATACATACAAGTGTACAACCAGCGACACAAAAAAGCGGTCGAAATAAGATCGTAGTGGACGAAGATGCAAAAACTGCGATACGTCGAACGGTCAATGGTTTCTTTAGAAAGAATTATGAGTATTCTCATAGAAAGATATGAAATAGTTGCTTGGCGGATGGATTATCTTCGAAAAATAAAAAAGTTTCGAAACGAAGGGCGGAAAATTTATTACACTGACGAAACATGGGTCAACGAAGGATAATGTGAAGAGAGTCCGGCAGGATGGAAACGTGAATAATGTACGGCAAGCTGCGATTGAAGGCTGGACATCTGGTTTAAAAATGGCGTCTGGAAAAGGTCGCCGTTTAATCATAACGCATATTAAGTGATAGTGGATTTTTGCCTAATGGAGAATTGATATTTCAATCCCAGAAGACCGGAGACGACTAACACGAGGAAATGAATTCCGAAGTATACGAGGAATGGTTTGCCGGCATACTTAAAAATTTGCAATCAGGAAGTGTCATGGTTACGGATAATGCGCCTTATCATAGCCTAAAATGTGAAAAAACACCCCAGCAATCATGGAAAAAGAGAAGAATTCAAGAATGGTTAATAGAAAAGGCCATTCCTTACCAAGAAAATTACTTGAGAGCGGAATTATTGCAAGGTAGTTGATAACATGTCCATAAATATAAGAAAGTATTAGGGGATGGCATTGACGCATTGTTGAGATTATTGTTGTTGAGATTACCACCTTATCACTACGAATGGAACCCCATTGAATTACTCTGGAAGTGGCGAGAGTGTATCGAACTTTTAAATTAGCAGACGTGGAGAGACATCATCGAGGAGCAATAGAAAATGTCACATCAGAAAATTGGCAGAATGTATTAATCACGTGATGGAAGAGGAACAGATAATGTGGGACGTGGATTTGGCGGTTGACCAAGCCATAGACCCCATGGTGATTAATATTGGAAATGGCGATAGTGACAGTGAAGATGAAGTGGAAAGTGACTGAAAATAGTGATATTAATGAGTATAATATTATTAAATAGTGATATAGAAAATCGAGGTATTGATTACACGTTTTTAAGGTATTACGGTACTAAGGTGTAAAGTATTAAGGTATTTTTATTTTTCTTGAGAATTTTTTGCTCTATTTTGGAATATATATTTTTATTTTTCCGTTTTAACGTTTATTTTTCACGGCTACTTGGCTGTTTTGTACATATTTGTTTTTGTTTCTTGTGGATAATATGGCTACTGGCAAACCACCCACTAGAAAATGGTAACGCGCTGAAAGCAATACTTCATGAGTGGTGTGGAAACTTGTATTCAATATCAGTTGTATGTTGAAAATATGCATATAAAAATCTTCTACTTTCAACACCCTAAAAAAAAGATGGCTACGCCCATGAGAAACATTCTGTAGGTCAGGTTTGCCGGTTGTTGAACTGCACATACTTATTAGAAAGACTTTAGGTGGCAATTTCGATTTCTTTGACCGGAAGCATTTCTGTAAAAAACTAATTTCTGTCTAATTTCTATAAAAAATCTGTTATAAGTTTGCATTAGCGCACGTCCACCACTCCCGAGCCCTCCAACATTTTACTTTTTGAATATGAAGGGTTTGGGCACGTTGTATATGTATATGATCTTGCAGCCCTTGAAATTACATGTAAAATGGTTTTTGAATGGGCGTTGTGTAGCTTCAAAATTAAGAAGTTTCGGACATTAAAGAAAAATCTATTTTTGAAAAACGTTCTGATTTGAGAGATGAGGTTGAGATAGGTATTTTATAACAGTACTTCTGAGTACTAAAGTTTTGTACGAACTTGCTAAAGGCATACAATAAAATAAATTGCGTCCTCGACACGAGTCAATTTAGCACAACTTATCAGCATATCTCGAGCAGCTACACTATGAATCATTTATTGATCGTAATAACGAAAGTGTACAGGTAAATACATATTCAATTTAGGTTTGGAAATAAACATACCTACCATACTATATGAGTATCGGCATCCTTCAAGTACCTATTCGTACACTATGAAAATTAATTTAGGTAAAGCCAAGTAGAATGAGAGCTTAAACGGTAGTTAATCATTATCTATATGTGCATACTATAGTAGTCTCAAGAACCATTAAAAGAGTATGCCTAAACTAATCTTATCTGAGGCAGCAAGTGGTCCAGTAAGGTGGGTCTCTCCAGCAAGTCTACGTATGTAGTTGATAGATTTCAACTCGGTGGAGGCAAATCAACGACGGTTTGAGGTGGATGAAGTTCCCAGTTTACATGTGCCAATGTTAAAAAAGATGCCCAAGATTACAAGATGTCAAAGTTACTAGGTGTCGAGATTACGACAAGATCTCGAGGTTACAAGATGGAGTGACCTACACTCGACGTAAGAAGCTGAGTTGATGGAAGCTGCTTCGAAAGGTTGTCTAATGTTATGTGTCCCTCAATCAATACTAGGAATTTAAGGAAACGCAGGCTCGAGAGAACATAAGAAGGTGGAAATAGAAAATGGCCTCATGGCAACAAAAAAAAATCGCTTACTTATTTCAAAAAGTTGAAACCGATACATACCATTGAACGTGTGCGGTTAACAAACCACAAAAACATACCACAGTTATTTTCTTATTAAATCCTCCATTATCGTGGAAATAACAACGTATTTATTCTTATAAGAAAACAATTTTTTAAATTTGAAATATGTCGCGTTACCACTCGTTCACGAGGCAAAAGGAAAAAAGGAAAGAAAAAGTGGCTTCGTCCTATATGCCCACACAAAGGCCTTGAAATCAGGTCATGTGTAAAACTGCAGACAGCCTAAACGCGCTCACAGAATAGGAAATAGTGACTACTATATGCTGACACCAATCAATAATGTTCTACGAAAAATATCATAACACAATGTGTCGTTACTAAACTTGTGACATACATGCCTTGAGATCTAATAATAAATGTTAAAGGAAGAGGGCCGTCGATTTCCCTAATAGAATTAATCAGAATTATATACCTACAACGACCTTCTGATATCTAAGTCAATTGACAAGAGTGAACGTAACAGGATATGTGAATTTCTGAAGTTAATTTAATAATTAACGAATACTACAAATAATTATTTACCAGCATCCGAAGGCATATCGAATCGTCTACAGGTGAGGAACATATGAGGCAAGACTTGGACCCCATCAGAGGTTGATATTGTCCAGCCGGACATATTTGACAAAATGCCCTGTCATCGTCACTATACGTATTCCTCGGACAGACAACTGCAACAAAAAAATGCATGGTAAATGATGGATCCATTAAATTACTACCGATGAAAGTAGTTTTTTACTTAATGTTAATTAACTCATGTAGATGGCGAAATGTCTTAGAGCTATAAAATAAAGATTTCGATCGTTTATATCGTTTATTTCAGTTATAGTCCTCGATCCAAATACGAATCTCCCTAAAGGAGATCCCTTAACGAGCAAGCGGCATGTATCTCGGAGGATTATTGACCATCTGCATTGTGTGGAGTGTAGTTTTGAACCGAGTGTCACAATTCAGGCGGCTGGCGGCAAAGAGTAAAGGATAAAGAAACAACTATAAAAAACTTTTGATGTTAGCCGACTGTATACTGAAAACAAATTGTGACACTCGGTAAACTAAAACTCCAGTCCACTATACACGTTTTCGTTTACAGGACGAAGTCGTACGGAGAACTATCTTCGTCCTCTGAACTAAAACATGTTTTACAGCAACAATATAGATGGTCTATAATCCTATGAAATGCGTGCAATAAATCACGCTTGCCCATTAATCCTTTAAACCGATATACAGGGTATCCCACTAAGGTCGGCGAGGTACGGTATTAGGCAAAGTGTAGGCCCTAGAGCTTCGAGAACAATTTTTTAATGAATAAATCGACCAAGTTGTTTTGTTCACAATCAAAGTTGTTTTGTTCACATTTATTACTCAAATAATATCAAAAAAATAACACTCGGAGTAGTTTCCACAAACACCAAAACACTTTCACTTCGCTGGACGCGCGTCGAAAAATTTAAAAAATTGACTACTAATGTACCAAAAAATGTTCCTCGGAAGGTCGTTAATATTGTAGAAAATCACTCGTCACACTCTTTTGATAAAGAAGAACTTGACCTTCTAAACAAGGGTTTAAACTTTGCTGTAGCCCCTTCTGATGAGATTTTGGATGATGTCGTAGCAGGGATTGAAAGTTCAATTTAATATCTGTCTGATTCATCCAAGGGTCTCGTCAGAGTGGCTTGCAGGAACCAAATTTCTAAAAATATAATGAATAACGTAGACAATAGAAAGTCATGCTCAAAGAATCCTAGAAAGACTATCAAAAGATTGCGCGAGAAAGACTGTTTTTATATAAAAGCAGATAAAGGTAATAAGATTGTTATTTTAGATAAAGAGGACTATTATGAACGGGTAAACAACCTAATTAGTAATGGTTTTTATAAAGAACTTTACCAAGAATGACCACTGAAATAAAAAATGTCCTCAAATCATGTAACAACCTTATCACTCCACCTGTTAAGAATAGGTTACGTGTATCTAACCCTACTGTACCTAGATTGTATTGTCTACCAAAAATTCATAAGCCAGGGAAGTCGGTGCGTCCAATAGTATCGTCTATTGGATCTCCGACTTACCACTTATCAAAATGATTGACTAAGGAATTTGAAAGTTTGCCTATTGCACAGCCTAGTTTTTCAGTTAAAAATTCGAATTATTTCAGTGATAAGGTCAAGAATATTCAATTGCAAGAGGGTGGAATTTTGTTTTCCTTTGATGTTTGTTCATTATTTCCGAGTCTACCAATTCCACAGACCTTGACTATCTTGAGGATTTATTCGAATTAAACAACTATAGAAAAGAAGTAATAGAAGAATATATAAACCTTACAAAACTTTGTATGAAACAAAATTGCTTCCGTTTCAATGACAAGTTCTATGAACAACATGAAGGAACCGCAATGGGTAACTGTTTATCGCCTTTCATTGCTGATGTTTTCATGAGTTGATTTGAAACTAAAGCAAAAGAAGAATTCGAGTATATTCCTAGGATTTGGCAGAGGTATGTGGATGACATTTTTGCCGTGTTTGACACTAAGATTGCGGATGTAGAAAACTTCATTTCCAATTTAAATAGTCGTTTCACTTCTGTAAAGTTTACATATGAACTAGGAAATAATGGAAAACTTCCATTTTTAGATGTATTAGTAATTAAAAATAGTGACAATAGGTTATAATTTGATATATATATATATATATATATATATATATATATATATATATATATATATATATATATATATATATGTATATATATATATATATATATATATATATATATATATATATATATATATATATATATATATATATATATATATATATGTATATATATATATATATATATATATATATATATATATATATATATATATATATATATATATATATATATATATATATATATATATATATATATATATATATATATATATATATATATATATATATATATATATATATATATATATATATAAAAGATACTAGTACGATCAGATATATCCCTAATCACTCTCACCACTGCTATCAACATAAAATGACAAGTTTTAATTTTCTTGTCCATCGTTTACTAAGTTTCCCTCTCAGTAATGAGAGGTTTGAAAAAGAAAAAGTATTAATTAAAGATATAGCTGTGAGTAATGGTTACCCTAGATATATAGTTGAAAAACTAATTAGGAAGCGTAAATTTAAGGACACACTTCGTAATTCTACGACCTTTCAAAAGGATATAGAGACTCCAAAATATGTATCCATCCCGTACGAACCCCGGTTTACTCGTGGTTTTCAAAAGGTCTTCAAAAACGTGGGTATAACAGCGATTCATTCGTCGAGTAATAAATTACAACAACTTTTAGACAATCCCAAGGATAAAATTGTTCCAAATGAAAGGTCTGGGATTTACGAAATTAGTTGTAATGATTCGAAAATATGTTGGACAAACGAGACGATCAATTAACACCAGATTTAAAGAGCATATGACTCATCTAAAATATGGAAGAACAGATAAGTCTAGTGTTGCATAACATGCTTTTGAGAACAATTATAGAATAGATATTCGTAATTTAAGATTAGTTAGAAATGTGACCAATAATAGACAGTTGGATGCATTTGAGAGCATAGAAATTGTAAAATGTAAAAGTAGTATGAATAGCGACAAGGGACCTATACCGTATAGCCCGCTTTGCTTTGCTTAGCAACCGATCATTGAAGCGTGATTAGTCACGCGTAAATTTCACGGTGATATCATTAGTGACGTCACCATGAAAATTGTTAAAATATGGTAGATTTTGTAGTTTAAGATTAGTTTTAATCGACTCCTGATGATGCCAACTTTGTTGTCTAAACGCGCGTCGAGCGAAGTGAAAGTGTTTTGGTGTTTGTGGAAACTACTCCGAGTGTTATAGTTACATCAAAGGTTCCAGCCCTATCCAGTATCAAAAAAATATATAAGAAATCAAAATGCCATTAAGTTTTAAAGGAAATAAGTAATTCACAAATTAATTAAATGCAAATTGAAAAGATAATAAAATAATTTAAATATTTTGTCATTCCATCTTTTATATGCAGCAATCGCTAGCTAGAAACACGTTGGCATAGAGTTAATTAAATTGGAAATATAATCCTCGTCCAAATTGTCCCATTGCTCTTGAAAATATTCAAGCAATTGGTTGTAATTTCTGGGGTGGAAGTTGCGTCTACCATTCTTTCTAACCATTAAACCACATACATTTTCAGTCGCGTTTAATGGCCCGAGTTTTATGACGCCGACTTGTATTCTCAAATAAATATGTTATAAATATAAATAGGTATATATATTATATGTTAATAAATAGGTAATTGATTTACCACAAATACGTTGCCTCTCCTTCTCAATTCCATAGCCACCTTGACATGTAGTAATAATTTTCGGCGGTTTTGTGGCAACATTAGATCCAGTTTCTTGTGGGTTGTGTTTAGGAATGAAATTCAGGTTGTTATTGAGTTTTGAATAAACTGAAAAATTAGTAATACGCATAATTACCCAATTTAACTGTAAAATCAAAAATATTACCTGGTATTTTTTGGACCATTCCAGCATTTTTATACACAAGGGCAACCATATTCGAATAGATTTTCAACATACAGTTGATGTCACATTTGGAGTTATCCAGCTTCGGTATGACGCTGTTTACTGCATTCATTGTTGCTGTTAGTGTTACATTGAAATAATTGTCTTCATTCTAAAATGGAAAAATATGTAAATACCAAGTACGTCCGTTTATAATGAGGACGTTGTAAAATTTGATTGCGAGTAAAATTATTATCAACGTGATTTCATTTAAGTACATATTGTAATGTCATGTTACCCTAATTAAATAATTCTTATTCTGTTTACCATTCCGCCATAAGCGAATAAATAATGTCAGGTATATTAGACAATAATATGCTGATTAGGATATTTAAAGTCTAGGTCGACATAATAAACATCATTATTATAACAAATGAATGAAACTGGGTCACGTACATATTGTACTGACCTTGTCGACCATTATATAAGGTAGTGTAATTAGGTCACAAGAAGAATTGATGTATTGATACGTTGTGGCATTGATGCGTCGAAGCATGTAAGCACTTAAGCGTTGGACATTGTATGTCTCGCAGTGCCTATGTGATAATGTACTATGTTAAATAAATTAATACCAAGTAGCTCGACTGTGTCTCCATTCGTGGGTGGTTTACCCACTACCTGGTGATCCCACAAAATCACCACCACAATATTATATTGAGAATGTTTTGCTTGCGAGACTCGTATTCTAGCTTTGAGCTTATATCTCCCCTCAAAGGTTCCAATTAGGTTTACTCCATTGGGTTATAGCCTGATCAAATGGTAGTTTTCCGGTAACATCAACAACCCGTAGCAGTATCGAAAAATTCCATCCAGTTATTGTAAATTAAAAGTATTAAAAGTCCAGTATTAAAATTAATTACCTTTACGTCTCATTAATTACCTTCTGGTCTTACCTGCGTCTGAGAGTCGTGCAGCAAACGGAGGGTCGTCTTCTTGCTCATCGATGTGAGTTTATTGCAATTTTCACAAAAGGAAAAATTGCCTTTTTTCGACTGACGATGGCGACCTTATAAGTGGGACTAATTTGAAAGTTAGGGAGGTCATTCGCCGCACTTACTTCCTTTGGATGTGCAACGCGAATAACTATCCGCAGTGAAAAGTGTAAAGTGGTTTTCACTATTTAATAGATTATCGGAAACTTTACGAACAACTTTAGGGACAATTCATGACAAATTAAATATCCCTTACCTAATATATCTGTCCACGTTGTAAATATTTTACCACTTTAGATTTAGCACCCGGATTTCACCAAATAGAAATCGATGTGAGTTATTCAATAAACCGTCTTCTCTGCCGAAAACGGCCACTGAAATCGGTCGTATTCTATTTGCACTCAAAAATTATCCATCGACTTTTGGGCAAATGGGCAATATCTTAATAGGTATAAAAACGAACGATGCTTAGTATACATGGACGACATAATTGTTTATTCCCTCGACTAACTGAAGTTTTAAAAGACTACAAAGGGCAAATTTAAATATAAACCGGATATATGCGATTTTTTTCGGAAAGAAATTGAAAACATATATACCGGGTGCCTACGATAATACTAGCCAGCCTATTACTTCCTTGTAAAACAAGATATCGATTTCAAATTTTGGGAAATTTTATGGTTGACAACGGTGCAGTTTGATTGCTTCAAGACCTGATTTTCATTTCCGGTTTAACCGAAAACAGTATAAACTTTGTTATTTTTAATGGAATACCTAGTATGTTATTCGCAATTTAGATTTCACAGCAAATTCTAAGTCAAAAACATATAGCATACTCTATATCTATCCTTGACAGTTTTCGAGAAAATGGCGGTTGAATATGTTATATCAATCACACATTATTTCATATCAACATAAAACAAATGAATGCAGGAACAAATCTGTTACGGCTATTGAAGTTTTTTGGCGAGTAAAATTTGATAAAGCCATAAAAATAAAAATTCCGGCTCAACCGGAATAACCATAGGTTATTCTACATGTTTTGGATCTAGAATTTTCTGGGAAATCTAAATTTCTAATAATATATAGGGTGTTCCGTTAAAAATAACAAAGTTTATACTGCTTCCGGTTAAACCGGAAATGACAATCAGATATTAAAGCAATCAAACTATGAACCATTGTCAAGCATACAACATACCAAAAATTTAAATTGATATATTTTTTTACGAGGAAGTTATAGGCTGGCTAGTAATATCGTACTACCCGGTATATATCGGACATTTATTACAAAAGATTACGCCGTCTTTTGTTATATTTTTTCAATTTCTGTGTTCAAACCAAGTATGTACTCAAATTTTCCTTCAACAAGAGCACAGAAATAAATAAGATCTTTCAAGAGACTTGCTGAATATTACAGAGGTTTTATTTTGCCAAAATTTCCAAGTCTTTAAGAAAATTACTTCAAAAAGACGCTCAATTTATTTTCGACAAAGAATGTCAAAAAGCTTTTGACGAACATAAACAAATCTTAATGTCACCTCCAATTCTTATATACCCTAATTTTAACGAACCATTTGTATTGCGCATTTGCATTCATAGGTGCCGTATTTTCGCAAGGACCTATCGGCAAAGACTTACCAATCGTATATGCAGCACGAACATTATGTAACGCAGAGACTAAATACAGCAGAAAAAAAGAGAACTATTGGCTATAGTATGGTGTGGTATAGCTAAGCTCGCTGACGCTTAAAGTTGAATTTGGTAAAAATCCACACTTAGATAAGTTTTTCAAGTGCAACAATTAAAAAAATCCATATTTTTAGATTCTAATTTTTGTTACGCAACCCCGAATTTCAGACCTTCTATTGATCACAGTCCAAAGTAAAATTAATAGTGCCATACATTTGTAATAAAAAAACATTGGTTGTAAATGCCTTTTACTCTAAGCGTATATTAATTGATACACGTTAAAGTAAAAATTAAAATTATGCCGGATGCGCCAATGTCGTTGACGTGTTACGTTTGAATTCGTTGATTTTATTTACGCCTCCCGGTTTTGGTATATAAAATCCGCTCGTATAGTCGAATGCATAATGTCATTACCAATTTGCAAACAAAATCGTATGCGATCGGATGGTCAGTCTCCGCCCACTGACCGGAAAAATCAATAAAAACGTTGACTCATTTCAAGAATGTACAAAATTTGATTCAACAATTTTAGCATATAATTATTACGAAAAAACGACACAAAACATACGACGATAACACAAAACTGCTACATAACTGGTTCTCGATAACTCGAAAGCCACCCCAACACTGAAGTATTCTACAAATTGAATACGCAGGTTTTTGTGAGATAATGCATAAGAATAATAGAAAATTGCTTTGACGAGCATTCCTGTCAGTCATCCCTTTGAAATGGAAAAATTTCGTTCACAAGGAAAAACACACAGGTGCCAATGAGAACACCCGTTCTCCTAAACACAACTTTAAACTTTCCACCGCAACTGAAATACGTGAAAGTAACTTTAACCAAACTGACATCTTTACCTTGAAAAAATAAAAAAAAAGGCCTACATCTCATATGAGCAGTATTGTAGAAACATAGGGAAAATTTAGGAACGAATGGTCGTCATGTGGATATACACTTAAATCATAAGACCATGATGGTCTACGGAGTTGTTCTCTGGTGGATCAAGAGATCCTACGCTACACAAACGAATGATGCAGGTGAGACCGCCGTTGAAAGAGGAAAGAAGGAGTAGGCTGGTATATACTCTAGAAGCCTGAGGTTTCAATGTACGTGTACTATAATCACAGAGTGAGTGGAGCACATACTTCTCCAGGCGTTCAAATGGGTGAAATTGCAATAACGTGGGAACGTAGCTTAAACCCTTAGTCTTGACAACAAAAAGTTGTTATTAATAAAAGTAGATTTAAGTGGTTCTACTGGAAACTCCCCGAAAGCATATATCTAGGATTATTGGTTTTTGAATGGCAGGCCCGAGTATAGAGATGCACTTTTTCGCTCAAGGTTACGGGGACCCAGTTTTGTCTGCGTTCGAACATTCCGTGCGTCTTAGGCAGAACCAGTGCTCTGATTGCGATTAATAAAAAAGTTATCATATTCCTGAGTAATCGCTCAAGGTTACGCGGACCCAGTTTTGCCTGCGTTCGAATATTCCGTGCATCTTAGGCAGAACCATTGTTCTGATTGCGATTAAAGATTAATTAAAAAGGGTAGTACAATTTTTCAATATATGCGGTACTGCGGCCGTATAATTTCGCAAATTTTCATGCTAGGACGTCGCAGAAAACACCGTTGGTCAAATAATTCAATTACCCAGGAATATGATACTTTTTAAATAATCGTAATCAGAGCAACGGTTCAGCATAAAACGCTCGGAATGTTCGAACGCAGCCAAAACTGGGTCCGCGTAACCTTGAGCGAAAAGGTGCCTCTCTACTCGCGCCAGCCATTCAAAAACTATAAATTCCGGATATATGCGTCCGCGGAATTTGTGGTAGAAAATCTCAAAATTTATTTTTAATAATAACAATTTCTTATTGTCATACTAACAAACTAATTGCCCTGCAGTTCGTTCATAGCATACGGTTTTATGGCTTGCACATCTTGCCAGATAATTCATATAACGGTATCAATCATGTAACTCATCTTGACACACTTAATATCAATACGTATAAATTCATGCACGCTAAATACCCGACAGTTAGGATTAAACAGACAAAAATCAAAGTTAAATGAAATTTTACAAACCACTGTTAAACACCGCGGCCTTTGCATGTCAAATTTGCATAGTTTTCCACTTTGACCGCATAACAAAGACCCCATAAGTTCTGGCAAGTAACCATACAAAATATCACCATTGTTCAAGGAGCAGATATCGTTGATTGCATAAAATATTTGCATCTTTATTTTATACACAGGAAATGTTACAATTTCTACCTCATGGTAAAAATTTTCCTTGGTGCCGTCATCTCTAGTTCTACTGCAAGTGTAATTACCAGCATTTTTTATCTCTGCGTGGTCTATTTTATATACAGTTTCGTTTCCGGTTAATCTTTCTCCTAAAATAATTCAAAAATAATTAATAGATAAATATATATATATATATATATATATATATATATATATATATATATATATATATATATATATATATATATATATATATATATATATATATATATATATATACCTATATATATATATATATATATATATATATATATATATATATATATATATATATATATATATATATATATATATATATATATATATACCTATATATATATATATATATATATATATATATATATATATATATATATATATATATATATATATATATATTATCTTCTAATTTCTTTGCTATCTTTATATATATTTTTTGGAGGGTTTATCTTGGGATAGTAGCAATAAAACGACTGATTAGATTACTTGACGTTTCGGTCCCTTTCTTGGGCCTTTTTCAAAAGAGTATTTTATTTTGTGACATATTTGACACAGGTAAAAATGACAGTTTTAATTAATTTTTAAGGTTACTAGACTGTTCGATTAGTATCATAGGGAAGAACAGCCAAGAAACCCTACGAAGCTTAAGCTATTTTATATTTCATTATTATTCTAATTTTGGTTATGTTAATATTATGTAGATGTATATTTATAGTAAGTAGGTATGTATGTACGTATATAAGTTTATATATAGAGAGAATGTTTTTTGTTAATTTATTTAATACTTTTATAGAAACTGTTTTTCCATTTTTTAAACAATATCTATCAAATATTGGTTTCAGTTACTCCTCAAAATTTAATTAATAAATTTTTAAATCAATTTCATAAAAAAATGGAAAAACAGTTTCTAAATTATAAAAAGAAACAACCAACAAAAATTTATAAAATGGAACAAAAACAAAATTACAATAATAATAATGAACAAAATAATAACCTTGAAAATTGGGTTGAAAATATTTCAAATACAATAATCCCAAATAACATTAATGAAATATTAAGTCTAGGTCCAAACTTTTGCATAAATACCAACAAAAATAACTTACCAATTCCAAATATAATAGAAACTAAACCAAATATTATAAAAAATGAAATTAGATCCAAAATTAATAGTGTAGTATATAATTTTAAAAATAAATCAAATAATAAAAATGAATCAACAAAAAAATTAGAAAAACAAATAAAGGATACTCAACAATTTTTAAAAATTAACCCTCAAATTACTATTATAAAACCAGATAAATCAAACAAAACTGTAATCATGAACACAAGTGATTACAAAGAAAAAATTAATCATATGCTAAATGATAATACAACATATCAACGTTTGAGAAATAACCCAACAAAAAAATATCAAACTGAAAATAATAATTTAATAAAAAAATGGGAAACTAAAAAATATATCACAAAAGATATAGCTAATACTTTAAAAATTAATAATTCTCTTCCCCCTAAATTTTATGGTCTAGCAAAACTACATAAACCAAATATCCCATTAAGACCTATTGTTTCATATGTTCAAAGTCCATTTTATAATTTAGCAAAATTTTTATCAAATATTCTAAACAACGTTGTTAGGAAAGCAAACCATTATATAAAGGACTCTTGGACATTCAAAACATTTATCGATACAATAAAATTGAATAACCAAGAAAAACTTTTCACTTTAGATATAATTTCACTATATACCAATATACCAATAGACCTGGCAAAAAATATAACAAATAAACGTTGGAACGAAATAAAAAATTATACTTCTTTACCAATAGAAGAGTTCTTATATGCCTCAGAACTCACATTAAATTGCAAATTTTTTCAATGCAATAATACATATTACAAACAAACATATGGCTGTGCAATGGGTTCACCAATATCCAGTACAATCGCAGAATTAGTACTAGAAGATTTAGAAAAAACCATAATTCCAACATTAAACTATAAAATACCATTTTTCAAACGTTATGTTGATGATTGCATAACTGCATTTCCAACTGAACATAAAAATTCTATCCTAAATAAATTTAATAGTTACCATCAAATACAATTTACAATTGATAACGAATCAGAAAATACAATAAATTTCTCAGACTTAACTCTCATAAATAATAAAACTGAAATATTAACAAAATGGAATACAAAAACAACATGGTCTGGTAGATATACCAATTTCTACTCAAAAAACCCTTACAACCATAAAAAACTGTAATCATTGGTATTGCAGACAGATCAATAAAACTAACGTCTGCCATTTTTAGAAAAGAATGCATAGAAAATGCAAAAAACGTTTTAATAAATAATAACTATCCTTTTTCTCCAATCAACAAAATTTTCAAAAACTGAATTCACAAATACTACAATTCTCCACCACCACTAATCAATACAACTAATACTCGTAAAACATATATTGCCTTACCATATATACCACAACTATCAGAAAATATTTCAAACATTTTAAAAACATATGATATTCACACAGCACACAAAACTACAAACAACTTAAAATTCCTTTACACACCATTAAAAGACAAAAATCCACTTGAAAAAACTACACACTGTATATATGAAATTCCATGTAAACAATGTGATGAAGTCTACATTGGTCAAACAATGCAACTCCTTGAAGAACGTTTAAAAGGTCACAAATATTCAGCTAATATTACAGCTCCAAAAAAACATTCCAATGAAACAGGTCATCAATTTAACTACGAAAATACTAAAGTTATTAATAAAGAACAAAATTATAAAACACGCCTAATTATGGAATCAATTTATATTCAAAAAAATCCTAATGCATGTAATAACAAGAAAGATACAGAACATCTTTCTACAATCTACAATCTGTTAATATAAAAGTAGTAAATAAATTAACAAAAAACATTCTCTCTATATATAAACTTATATACGTACATACATACCTACTTACTATAAATATACATCTACATAATATTAACATAACCAAAATTAGAATAATAATGAAATATAAAATAGCTTAAGTTCGTAGGGTTTCTTGGCTGTTCTTCCCTATGATACTAATCGAACAGTCTAGTAACCTTAAAAATTAATTAAAACTGTCATTTTTACCTGTGTCAAATATGTCACAAAATAAAATACTCTTTTGAAAAAGGCCCAAGAAAGGGACCGAAACGTCAAGTAACCTAATCAGTCGTTTTATTGCTACTATCCCAAGATAAACCCTCCAATATATTTATATATATATATATATATATATATATATATATATATATATATATATATATATATATATATATATATATATATATATATATATATATATATATATATATATATATATATATATATATATATGGGGGATTATATTATATAGCATATATATAATGGGACAATATCCCTCAAATCACTATCACAAATTTGAA
>CAXKVY010009601.1:0-26961 GCA_964058915.1 Tetropium fuscum
GCCGTTTAATCATAACGCATATTAAGTGATAGTGGATTTTTGCCTAATGGAGAATTGATATTTCAATCCCAGAAGACCGGAGACGACTAACACGAGGAAATGAATTCCGAAGTATACGAGGAATGGTTTGCCGGCATACTTAAAAATTTGCAATCAGGAAGTGTCATGGTTACGGATAATGCGCCTTATCATAGCCTAAAATGTGAAAAAACACCCCAGCAATCATGGAAAAAGAGAAGAATTCAAGAATGGTTAATAGAAAAGGCCATTCCTTACCAAGAAAATTACTTGAGAGCGGAATTATTGCAAGGTAGTTGATAACATGTCCATAAATATAAGAAAGTATTAGGGGATGGCATTGACGCATTGTTGAGATTATTGTTGTTGAGATTACCACCTTATCACTACGAATGGAACCCCATTGAATTACTCTGGAAGTGGCGAGAGTGTATCGAACTTTTAAATTAGCAGACGTGGAGAGACATCATCGAGGAGCAATAGAAAATGTCACATCAGAAAATTGGCAGAATGTATTAATCACGTGATGGAAGAGGAACAGATAATGTGGGACGTGGATTTGGCGGTTGACCAAGCCATAGACCCCATGGTGATTAATATTGGAAATGGCGATAGTGACAGTGAAGATGAAGTGGAAAGTGACTGAAAATAGTGATATTAATGAGTATAATATTATTAAATAGTGATATAGAAAATCGAGGTATTGATTACACGTTTTTAAGGTATTACGGTACTAAGGTGTAAAGTATTAAGGTATTTTTATTTTTCTTGAGAATTTTTTGCTCTATTTTGGAATATATATTTTTATTTTTCCGTTTTAACGTTTATTTTTCACGGCTACTTGGCTGTTTTGTACATATTTGTTTTTGTTTCTTGTGGATAATATGGCTACTGGCAAACCACCCACTAGAAAATGGTAACGCGCTGAAAGCAATACTTCATGAGTGGTGTGGAAACTTGTATTCAATATCAGTTGTATGTTGAAAATATGCATATAAAAATCTTCTACTTTCAACACCCTAAAAAAAAGATGGCTACGCCCATGAGAAACATTCTGTAGGTCAGGTTTGCCGGTTGTTGAACTGCACATACTTATTAGAAAGACTTTAGGTGGCAATTTCGATTTCTTTGACCGGAAGCATTTCTGTAAAAAACTAATTTCTGTCTAATTTCTATAAAAAATCTGTTATAAGTTTGCATTAGCGCACGTCCACCACTCCCGAGCCCTCCAACATTTTACTTTTTGAATATGAAGGGTTTGGGCACGTTGTATATGTATATGATCTTGCAGCCCTTGAAATTACATGTAAAATGGTTTTTGAATGGGCGTTGTGTAGCTTCAAAATTAAGAAGTTTCGGACATTAAAGAAAAATCTATTTTTGAAAAACGTTCTGATTTGAGAGATGAGGTTGAGATAGGTATTTTATAACAGTACTTCTGAGTACTAAAGTTTTGTACGAACTTGCTAAAGGCATACAATAAAATAAATTGCGTCCTCGACACGAGTCAATTTAGCACAACTTATCAGCATATCTCGAGCAGCTACACTATGAATCATTTATTGATCGTAATAACGAAAGTGTACAGGTAAATACATATTCAATTTAGGTTTGGAAATAAACATACCTACCATACTATATGAGTATCGGCATCCTTCAAGTACCTATTCGTACACTATGAAAATTAATTTAGGTAAAGCCAAGTAGAATGAGAGCTTAAACGGTAGTTAATCATTATCTATATGTGCATACTATAGTAGTCTCAAGAACCATTAAAAGAGTATGCCTAAACTAATCTTATCTGAGGCAGCAAGTGGTCCAGTAAGGTGGGTCTCTCCAGCAAGTCTACGTATGTAGTTGATAGATTTCAACTCGGTGGAGGCAAATCAACGACGGTTTGAGGTGGATGAAGTTCCCAGTTTACATGTGCCAATGTTAAAAAAGATGCCCAAGATTACAAGATGTCAAAGTTACTAGGTGTCGAGATTACGACAAGATCTCGAGGTTACAAGATGGAGTGACCTACACTCGACGTAAGAAGCTGAGTTGATGGAAGCTGCTTCGAAAGGTTGTCTAATGTTATGTGTCCCTCAATCAATACTAGGAATTTAAGGAAACGCAGGCTCGAGAGAACATAAGAAGGTGGAAATAGAAAATGGCCTCATGGCAACAAAAAAAAATCGCTTACTTATTTCAAAAAGTTGAAACCGATACATACCATTGAACGTGTGCGGTTAACAAACCACAAAAACATACCACAGTTATTTTCTTATTAAATCCTCCATTATCGTGGAAATAACAACGTATTTATTCTTATAAGAAAACAATTTTTTAAATTTGAAATATGTCGCGTTACCACTCGTTCACGAGGCAAAAGGAAAAAAGGAAAGAAAAAGTGGCTTCGTCCTATATGCCCACACAAAGGCCTTGAAATCAGGTCATGTGTAAAACTGCAGACAGCCTAAACGCGCTCACAGAATAGGAAATAGTGACTACTATATGCTGACACCAATCAATAATGTTCTACGAAAAATATCATAACACAATGTGTCGTTACTAAACTTGTGACATACATGCCTTGAGATCTAATAATAAATGTTAAAGGAAGAGGGCCGTCGATTTCCCTAATAGAATTAATCAGAATTATATACCTACAACGACCTTCTGATATCTAAGTCAATTGACAAGAGTGAACGTAACAGGATATGTGAATTTCTGAAGTTAATTTAATAATTAACGAATACTACAAATAATTATTTACCAGCATCCGAAGGCATATCGAATCGTCTACAGGTGAGGAACATATGAGGCAAGACTTGGACCCCATCAGAGGTTGATATTGTCCAGCCGGACATATTTGACAAAATGCCCTGTCATCGTCACTATACGTATTCCTCGGACAGACAACTGCAACAAAAAAATGCATGGTAAATGATGGATCCATTAAATTACTACCGATGAAAGTAGTTTTTTACTTAATGTTAATTAACTCATGTAGATGGCGAAATGTCTTAGAGCTATAAAATAAAGATTTCGATCGTTTATATCGTTTATTTCAGTTATAGTCCTCGATCCAAATACGAATCTCCCTAAAGGAGATCCCTTAACGAGCAAGCGGCATGTATCTCGGAGGATTATTGACCATCTGCATTGTGTGGAGTGTAGTTTTGAACCGAGTGTCACAATTCAGGCGGCTGGCGGCAAAGAGTAAAGGATAAAGAAACAACTATAAAAAACTTTTGATGTTAGCCGACTGTATACTGAAAACAAATTGTGACACTCGGTAAACTAAAACTCCAGTCCACTATACACGTTTTCGTTTACAGGACGAAGTCGTACGGAGAACTATCTTCGTCCTCTGAACTAAAACATGTTTTACAGCAACAATATAGATGGTCTATAATCCTATGAAATGCGTGCAATAAATCACGCTTGCCCATTAATCCTTTAAACCGATATACAGGGTATCCCACTAAGGTCGGCGAGGTACGGTATTAGGCAAAGTGTAGGCCCTAGAGCTTCGAGAACAATTTTTTAATGAATAAATCGACCAAGTTGTTTTGTTCACAATCAAAGTTGTTTTGTTCACATTTATTACTCAAATAATATCAAAAAAATAACACTCGGAGTAGTTTCCACAAACACCAAAACACTTTCACTTCGCTGGACGCGCGTCGAAAAATTTAAAAAATTGACTACTAATGTACCAAAAAATGTTCCTCGGAAGGTCGTTAATATTGTAGAAAATCACTCGTCACACTCTTTTGATAAAGAAGAACTTGACCTTCTAAACAAGGGTTTAAACTTTGCTGTAGCCCCTTCTGATGAGATTTTGGATGATGTCGTAGCAGGGATTGAAAGTTCAATTTAATATCTGTCTGATTCATCCAAGGGTCTCGTCAGAGTGGCTTGCAGGAACCAAATTTCTAAAAATATAATGAATAACGTAGACAATAGAAAGTCATGCTCAAAGAATCCTAGAAAGACTATCAAAAGATTGCGCGAGAAAGACTGTTTTTATATAAAAGCAGATAAAGGTAATAAGATTGTTATTTTAGATAAAGAGGACTATTATGAACGGGTAAACAACCTAATTAGTAATGGTTTTTATAAAGAACTTTACCAAGAATGACCACTGAAATAAAAAATGTCCTCAAATCATGTAACAACCTTATCACTCCACCTGTTAAGAATAGGTTACGTGTATCTAACCCTACTGTACCTAGATTGTATTGTCTACCAAAAATTCATAAGCCAGGGAAGTCGGTGCGTCCAATAGTATCGTCTATTGGATCTCCGACTTACCACTTATCAAAATGATTGACTAAGGAATTTGAAAGTTTGCCTATTGCACAGCCTAGTTTTTCAGTTAAAAATTCGAATTATTTCAGTGATAAGGTCAAGAATATTCAATTGCAAGAGGGTGGAATTTTGTTTTCCTTTGATGTTTGTTCATTATTTCCGAGTCTACCAATTCCACAGACCTTGACTATCTTGAGGATTTATTCGAATTAAACAACTATAGAAAAGAAGTAATAGAAGAATATATAAACCTTACAAAACTTTGTATGAAACAAAATTGCTTCCGTTTCAATGACAAGTTCTATGAACAACATGAAGGAACCGCAATGGGTAACTGTTTATCGCCTTTCATTGCTGATGTTTTCATGAGTTGATTTGAAACTAAAGCAAAAGAAGAATTCGAGTATATTCCTAGGATTTGGCAGAGGTATGTGGATGACATTTTTGCCGTGTTTGACACTAAGATTGCGGATGTAGAAAACTTCATTTCCAATTTAAATAGTCGTTTCACTTCTGTAAAGTTTACATATGAACTAGGAAATAATGGAAAACTTCCATTTTTAGATGTATTAGTAATTAAAAATAGTGACAATAGGTTATAATTTGATATATATATATATATATATATATATATATATATATATATATATATATATATATATATATATATATATGTATATATATATATATATATATATATATATATATATATATATATATATATATATATATATATATATATATATATATGTATATATATATATATATATATATATATATATATATATATATATATATATATATATATATATATATATATATATATATATATATATATATATATATATATATATATATATATATATATATATATATATATATATATATATATATATATAAAGATACTAGTACGATCAGATATATCCCTAATCACTCTCACCACTGCTATCAACATAAAATGACAAGTTTTAATTTTCTTGTCCATCGTTTACTAAGTTTCCCTCTCAGTAATGAGAGGTTTGAAAAAGAAAAAGTATTAATTAAAGATATAGCTGTGAGTAATGGTTACCCTAGATATATAGTTGAAAAACTAATTAGGAAGCGTAAATTTAAGGACACACTTCGTAATTCTACGACCTTTCAAAAGGATATAGAGACTCCAAAATATGTATCCATCCCGTACGAACCCCGGTTTACTCGTGGTTTTCAAAAGGTCTTCAAAAACGTGGGTATAACAGCGATTCATTCGTCGAGTAATAAATTACAACAACTTTTAGACAATCCCAAGGATAAAATTGTTCCAAATGAAAGGTCTGGGATTTACGAAATTAGTTGTAATGATTCGAAAATATGTTGGACAAACGAGACGATCAATTAACACCAGATTTAAAGAGCATATGACTCATCTAAAATATGGAAGAACAGATAAGTCTAGTGTTGCATAACATGCTTTTGAGAACAATTATAGAATAGATATTCGTAATTTAAGATTAGTTAGAAATGTGACCAATAATAGACAGTTGGATGCATTTGAGAGCATAGAAATTGTAAAATGTAAAAGTAGTATGAATAGCGACAAGGGACCTATACCGTATAGCCCGCTTTGCTTTGCTTAGCAACCGATCATTGAAGCGTGATTAGTCACGCGTAAATTTCACGGTGATATCATTAGTGACGTCACCATGAAAATTGTTAAAATATGGTAGATTTTGTAGTTTAAGATTAGTTTTAATCGACTCCTGATGATGCCAACTTTGTTGTCTAAACGCGCGTCGAGCGAAGTGAAAGTGTTTTGGTGTTTGTGGAAACTACTCCGAGTGTTATAGTTACATCAAAGGTTCCAGCCCTATCCAGTATCAAAAAAATATATAAGAAATCAAAATGCCATTAAGTTTTAAAGGAAATAAGTAATTCACAAATTAATTAAATGCAAATTGAAAAGATAATAAAATAATTTAAATATTTTGTCATTCCATCTTTTATATGCAGCAATCGCTAGCTAGAAACACGTTGGCATAGAGTTAATTAAATTGGAAATATAATCCTCGTCCAAATTGTCCCATTGCTCTTGAAAATATTCAAGCAATTGGTTGTAATTTCTGGGGTGGAAGTTGCGTCTACCATTCTTTCTAACCATTAAACCACATACATTTTCAGTCGCGTTTAATGGCCCGAGTTTTATGACGCCGACTTGTATTCTCAAATAAATATGTTATAAATATAAATAGGTATATATATTATATGTTAATAAATAGGTAATTGATTTACCACAAATACGTTGCCTCTCCTTCTCAATTCCATAGCCACCTTGACATGTAGTAATAATTTTCGGCGGTTTTGTGGCAACATTAGATCCAGTTTCTTGTGGGTTGTGTTTAGGAATGAAATTCAGGTTGTTATTGAGTTTTGAATAAACTGAAAAATTAGTAATACGCATAATTACCCAATTTAACTGTAAAATCAAAAATATTACCTGGTATTTTTTGGACCATTCCAGCATTTTTATACACAAGGGCAACCATATTCGAATAGATTTTCAACATACAGTTGATGTCACATTTGGAGTTATCCAGCTTCGGTATGACGCTGTTTACTGCATTCATTGTTGCTGTTAGTGTTACATTGAAATAATTGTCTTCATTCTAAAATGGAAAAATATGTAAATACCAAGTACGTCCGTTTATAATGAGGACGTTGTAAAATTTGATTGCGAGTAAAATTATTATCAACGTGATTTCATTTAAGTACATATTGTAATGTCATGTTACCCTAATTAAATAATTCTTATTCTGTTTACCATTCCGCCATAAGCGAATAAATAATGTCAGGTATATTAGACAATAATATGCTGATTAGGATATTTAAAGTCTAGGTCGACATAATAAACATCATTATTATAACAAATGAATGAAACTGGGTCACGTACATATTGTACTGACCTTGTCGACCATTATATAAGGTAGTGTAATTAGGTCACAAGAAGAATTGATGTATTGATACGTTGTGGCATTGATGCGTCGAAGCATGTAAGCACTTAAGCGTTGGACATTGTATGTCTCGCAGTGCCTATGTGATAATGTACTATGTTAAATAAATTAATACCAAGTAGCTCGACTGTGTCTCCATTCGTGGGTGGTTTACCCACTACCTGGTGATCCCACAAAATCACCACCACAATATTATATTGAGAATGTTTTGCTTGCGAGACTCGTATTCTAGCTTTGAGCTTATATCTCCCCTCAAAGGTTCCAATTAGGTTTACTCCATTGGGTTATAGCCTGATCAAATGGTAGTTTTCCGGTAACATCAACAACCCGTAGCAGTATCGAAAAATTCCATCCAGTTATTGTAAATTAAAAGTATTAAAAGTCCAGTATTAAAATTAATTACCTTTACGTCTCATTAATTACCTTCTGGTCTTACCTGCGTCTGAGAGTCGTGCAGCAAACGGAGGGTCGTCTTCTTGCTCATCGATGTGAGTTTATTGCAATTTTCACAAAAGGAAAAATTGCCTTTTTTCGACTGACGATGGCGACCTTATAAGTGGGACTAATTTGAAAGTTAGGGAGGTCATTCGCCGCACTTACTTCCTTTGGATGTGCAACGCGAATAACTATCCGCAGTGAAAAGTGTAAAGTGGTTTTCACTATTTAATAGATTATCGGAAACTTTACGAACAACTTTAGGGACAATTCATGACAAATTAAATATCCCTTACCTAATATATCTGTCCACGTTGTAAATATTTTACCACTTTAGATTTAGCACCCGGATTTCACCAAATAGAAATCGATGTGAGTTATTCAATAAACCGTCTTCTCTGCCGAAAACGGCCACTGAAATCGGTCGTATTCTATTTGCACTCAAAAATTATCCATCGACTTTTGGGCAAATGGGCAATATCTTAATAGGTATAAAAACGAACGATGCTTAGTATACATGGACGACATAATTGTTTATTCCCTCGACTAACTGAAGTTTTAAAAGACTACAAAGGGCAAATTTAAATATAAACCGGATATATGCGATTTTTTTCGGAAAGAAATTGAAAACATATATACCGGGTGCCTACGATAATACTAGCCAGCCTATTACTTCCTTGTAAAACAAGATATCGATTTCAAATTTTGGGAAATTTTATGGTTGACAACGGTGCAGTTTGATTGCTTCAAGACCTGATTTTCATTTCCGGTTTAACCGAAAACAGTATAAACTTTGTTATTTTTAATGGAATACCTAGTATGTTATTCGCAATTTAGATTTCACAGCAAATTCTAAGTCAAAAACATATAGCATACTCTATATCTATCCTTGACAGTTTTCGAGAAAATGGCGGTTGAATATGTTATATCAATCACACATTATTTCATATCAACATAAAACAAATGAATGCAGGAACAAATCTGTTACGGCTATTGAAGTTTTTTGGCGAGTAAAATTTGATAAAGCCATAAAAATAAAAATTCCGGCTCAACCGGAATAACCATAGGTTATTCTACATGTTTTGGATCTAGAATTTTCTGGGAAATCTAAATTTCTAATAATATATAGGGTGTTCCGTTAAAAATAACAAAGTTTATACTGCTTCCGGTTAAACCGGAAATGACAATCAGATATTAAAGCAATCAAACTATGAACCATTGTCAAGCATACAACATACCAAAAATTTAAATTGATATATTTTTTTACGAGGAAGTTATAGGCTGGCTAGTAATATCGTACTACCCGGTATATATCGGACATTTATTACAAAAGATTACGCCGTCTTTTGTTATATTTTTTCAATTTCTGTGTTCAAACCAAGTATGTACTCAAATTTTCCTTCAACAAGAGCACAGAAATAAATAAGATCTTTCAAGAGACTTGCTGAATATTACAGAGGTTTTATTTTGCCAAAATTTCCAAGTCTTTAAGAAAATTACTTCAAAAAGACGCTCAATTTATTTTCGACAAAGAATGTCAAAAAGCTTTTGACGAACATAAACAAATCTTAATGTCACCTCCAATTCTTATATACCCTAATTTTAACGAACCATTTGTATTGCGCATTTGCATTCATAGGTGCCGTATTTTCGCAAGGACCTATCGGCAAAGACTTACCAATCGTATATGCAGCACGAACATTATGTAACGCAGAGACTAAATACAGCAGAAAAAAAGAGAACTATTGGCTATAGTATGGTGTGGTATAGCTAAGCTCGCTGACGCTTAAAGTTGAATTTGGTAAAAATCCACACTTAGATAAGTTTTTCAAGTGCAACAATTAAAAAAATCCATATTTTTAGATTCTAATTTTTGTTACGCAACCCCGAATTTCAGACCTTCTATTGATCACAGTCCAAAGTAAAATTAATAGTGCCATACATTTGTAATAAAAAAACATTGGTTGTAAATGCCTTTTACTCTAAGCGTATATTAATTGATACACGTTAAAGTAAAAATTAAAATTATGCCGGATGCGCCAATGTCGTTGACGTGTTACGTTTGAATTCGTTGATTTTATTTACGCCTCCCGGTTTTGGTATATAAAATCCGCTCGTATAGTCGAATGCATAATGTCATTACCAATTTGCAAACAAAATCGTATGCGATCGGATGGTCAGTCTCCGCCCACTGACCGGAAAAATCAATAAAAACGTTGACTCATTTCAAGAATGTACAAAATTTGATTCAACAATTTTAGCATATAATTATTACGAAAAAACGACACAAAACATACGACGATAACACAAAACTGCTACATAACTGGTTCTCGATAACTCGAAAGCCACCCCAACACTGAAGTATTCTACAAATTGAATACGCAGGTTTTTGTGAGATAATGCATAAGAATAATAGAAAATTGCTTTGACGAGCATTCCTGTCAGTCATCCCTTTGAAATGGAAAAATTTCGTTCACAAGGAAAAACACACAGGTGCCAATGAGAACACCCGTTCTCCTAAACACAACTTTAAACTTTCCACCGCAACTGAAATACGTGAAAGTAACTTTAACCAAACTGACATCTTTACCTTGAAAAAATAAAAAAAAAGGCCTACATCTCATATGAGCAGTATTGTAGAAACATAGGGAAAATTTAGGAACGAATGGTCGTCATGTGGATATACACTTAAATCATAAGACCATGATGGTCTACGGAGTTGTTCTCTGGTGGATCAAGAGATCCTACGCTACACAAACGAATGATGCAGGTGAGACCGCCGTTGAAAGAGGAAAGAAGGAGT
This sequence comes from Tetropium fuscum, assembly GCA_964058915.1. Classification (NCBI taxonomy): domain Eukaryota; kingdom Metazoa; phylum Arthropoda; class Insecta; order Coleoptera; family Cerambycidae; genus Tetropium; species Tetropium fuscum. Next base: position 10,546 of record CAXKVY010009601.1, read on the forward strand.
AGGCTGGTATATACTCTAGAAGCCTGAGGTTTCAATGTACGTGTACTATAATCACAGAGTGAGTGGAGCACATACTTCTCCAGGCGTTCAAATGGGTGAAATTGCAATAACGTGGGAACGTAGCTTAAACCCTTAGTCTTGACAACAAAAAGTTGTTATTAATAAAAGTAGATTTAAGTGGTTCTACTGGAAACTCCCCGAAAGCATATATCTAGGATTATTGGTTTTTGAATGGCAGGCCCGAGTATAGAGATGCACTTTTTCGCTCAAGGTTACGGGGACCCAGTTTTGTCTGCGTTCGAACATTCCGTGCGTCTTAGGCAGAACCAGTGCTCTGATTGCGATTAATAAAAAAGTTATCATATTCCTGAGTAATCGCTCAAGGTTACGCGGACCCAGTTTTGCCTGCGTTCGAATATTCCGTGCATCTTAGGCAGAACCATTGTTCTGATTGCGATTAAAGATTAATTAAAAAGGGTAGTACAATTTTTCAATATATGCGGTACTGCGGCCGTATAATTTCGCAAATTTTCATGCTAGGACGTCGCAGAAAACACCGTTGGTCAAATAATTCAATTACCCAGGAATATGATACTTTTTAAATAATCGTAATCAGAGCAACGGTTCAGCATAAAACGCTCGGAATGTTCGAACGCAGCCAAAACTGGGTCCGCGTAACCTTGAGCGAAAAGGTGCCTCTCTACTCGCGCCAGCCATTCAAAAACTATAAATTCCGGATATATGCGTCCGCGGAATTTGTGGTAGAAAATCTCAAAATTTATTTTTAATAATAACAATTTCTTATTGTCATACTAACAAACTAATTGCCCTGCAGTTCGTTCATAGCATACGGTTTTATGGCTTGCACATCTTGCCAGATAATTCATATAACGGTATCAATCATGTAACTCATCTTGACACACTTAATATCAATACGTATAAATTCATGCACGCTAAATACCCGACAGTTAGGATTAAACAGACAAAAATCAAAGTTAAATGAAATTTTACAAACCACTGTTAAACACCGCGGCCTTTGCATGTCAAATTTGCATAGTTTTCCACTTTGACCGCATAACAAAGACCCCATAAGTTCTGGCAAGTAACCATACAAAATATCACCATTGTTCAAGGAGCAGATATCGTTGATTGCATAAAATATTTGCATCTTTATTTTATACACAGGAAATGTTACAATTTCTACCTCATGGTAAAAATTTTCCTTGGTGCCGTCATCTCTAGTTCTACTGCAAGTGTAATTACCAGCATTTTTTATCTCTGCGTGGTCTATTTTATATACAGTTTCGTTTCCGGTTAATCTTTCTCCTAAAATAATTCAAAAATAATTAATAGATAAATATATATATATATATATATATATATATATATATATATATATATATATATATATATATATATATATATATATATATATATATATATATATATATATATACCTATATATATATATATATATATATATATATATATATATATATATATATATATATATATATATATATATATATATATATATATATATACCTATATATATATATATATATATATATATATATATATATATATATATATATATATATATATATATATATATTATCTTCTAATTTCTTTGCTATCTTTATATATATTTTTTGGAGGGTTTATCTTGGGATAGTAGCAATAAAACGACTGATTAGATTACTTGACGTTTCGGTCCCTTTCTTGGGCCTTTTTCAAAAGAGTATTTTATTTTGTGACATATTTGACACAGGTAAAAATGACAGTTTTAATTAATTTTTAAGGTTACTAGACTGTTCGATTAGTATCATAGGGAAGAACAGCCAAGAAACCCTACGAAGCTTAAGCTATTTTATATTTCATTATTATTCTAATTTTGGTTATGTTAATATTATGTAGATGTATATTTATAGTAAGTAGGTATGTATGTACGTATATAAGTTTATATATAGAGAGAATGTTTTTTGTTAATTTATTTAATACTTTTATAGAAACTGTTTTTCCATTTTTTAAACAATATCTATCAAATATTGGTTTCAGTTACTCCTCAAAATTTAATTAATAAATTTTTAAATCAATTTCATAAAAAAATGGAAAAACAGTTTCTAAATTATAAAAAGAAACAACCAACAAAAATTTATAAAATGGAACAAAAACAAAATTACAATAATAATAATGAACAAAATAATAACCTTGAAAATTGGGTTGAAAATATTTCAAATACAATAATCCCAAATAACATTAATGAAATATTAAGTCTAGGTCCAAACTTTTGCATAAATACCAACAAAAATAACTTACCAATTCCAAATATAATAGAAACTAAACCAAATATTATAAAAAATGAAATTAGATCCAAAATTAATAGTGTAGTATATAATTTTAAAAATAAATCAAATAATAAAAATGAATCAACAAAAAAATTAGAAAAACAAATAAAGGATACTCAACAATTTTTAAAAATTAACCCTCAAATTACTATTATAAAACCAGATAAATCAAACAAAACTGTAATCATGAACACAAGTGATTACAAAGAAAAAATTAATCATATGCTAAATGATAATACAACATATCAACGTTTGAGAAATAACCCAACAAAAAAATATCAAACTGAAAATAATAATTTAATAAAAAAATGGGAAACTAAAAAATATATCACAAAAGATATAGCTAATACTTTAAAAATTAATAATTCTCTTCCCCCTAAATTTTATGGTCTAGCAAAACTACATAAACCAAATATCCCATTAAGACCTATTGTTTCATATGTTCAAAGTCCATTTTATAATTTAGCAAAATTTTTATCAAATATTCTAAACAACGTTGTTAGGAAAGCAAACCATTATATAAAGGACTCTTGGACATTCAAAACATTTATCGATACAATAAAATTGAATAACCAAGAAAAACTTTTCACTTTAGATATAATTTCACTATATACCAATATACCAATAGACCTGGCAAAAAATATAACAAATAAACGTTGGAACGAAATAAAAAATTATACTTCTTTACCAATAGAAGAGTTCTTATATGCCTCAGAACTCACATTAAATTGCAAATTTTTTCAATGCAATAATACATATTACAAACAAACATATGGCTGTGCAATGGGTTCACCAATATCCAGTACAATCGCAGAATTAGTACTAGAAGATTTAGAAAAAACCATAATTCCAACATTAAACTATAAAATACCATTTTTCAAACGTTATGTTGATGATTGCATAACTGCATTTCCAACTGAACATAAAAATTCTATCCTAAATAAATTTAATAGTTACCATCAAATACAATTTACAATTGATAACGAATCAGAAAATACAATAAATTTCTCAGACTTAACTCTCATAAATAATAAAACTGAAATATTAACAAAATGGAATACAAAAACAACATGGTCTGGTAGATATACCAATTTCTACTCAAAAAACCCTTACAACCATAAAAAACTGTAATCATTGGTATTGCAGACAGATCAATAAAACTAACGTCTGCCATTTTTAGAAAAGAATGCATAGAAAATGCAAAAAACGTTTTAATAAATAATAACTATCCTTTTTCTCCAATCAACAAAATTTTCAAAAACTGAATTCACAAATACTACAATTCTCCACCACCACTAATCAATACAACTAATACTCGTAAAACATATATTGCCTTACCATATATACCACAACTATCAGAAAATATTTCAAACATTTTAAAAACATATGATATTCACACAGCACACAAAACTACAAACAACTTAAAATTCCTTTACACACCATTAAAAGACAAAAATCCACTTGAAAAAACTACACACTGTATATATGAAATTCCATGTAAACAATGTGATGAAGTCTACATTGGTCAAACAATGCAACTCCTTGAAGAACGTTTAAAAGGTCACAAATATTCAGCTAATATTACAGCTCCAAAAAAACATTCCAATGAAACAGGTCATCAATTTAACTACGAAAATACTAAAGTTATTAATAAAGAACAAAATTATAAAACACGCCTAATTATGGAATCAATTTATATTCAAAAAAATCCTAATGCATGTAATAACAAGAAAGATACAGAACATCTTTCTACAATCTACAATCTGTTAATATAAAAGTAGTAAATAAATTAACAAAAAACATTCTCTCTATATATAAACTTATATACGTACATACATACCTACTTACTATAAATATACATCTACATAATATTAACATAACCAAAATTAGAATAATAATGAAATATAAAATAGCTTAAGTTCGTAGGGTTTCTTGGCTGTTCTTCCCTATGATACTAATCGAACAGTCTAGTAACCTTAAAAATTAATTAAAACTGTCATTTTTACCTGTGTCAAATATGTCACAAAATAAAATACTCTTTTGAAAAAGGCCCAAGAAAGGGACCGAAACGTCAAGTAACCTAATCAGTCGTTTTATTGCTACTATCCCAAGATAAACCCTCCAATATATTTATATATATATATATATATATATATATATATATATATATATATATATATATATATATATATATATATATATATATATATATATATATATATATATATATATATATATATATATATATATATGGGGGATTATATTATATAGCATATATATAATGGGACAATATCCCTCAAATCACTATCACAAATTTGAATGAAAGCATGCCTAGGCGTATGGAAGCTGTTATTATAGCAGCCAGAGGAGGAAATACTCGTTATTAGTTAGTTTGTTGTTCAGTTATTTTTTAAGTTTATTGTTTTAATCATTAATAATTACAGTCGTTTTACTAAAATGTCGAATAATTCTTTGTTTGTTATTTCTTTTTGATGTTGTTTGTACTTGTAAGCAACAATTATTTCAGCGTCCGTAATTGAAAACGCTAAACATTTCTTAAACGATGAACTTTTTAGACATTTTCAGCTCCACGGCCTCCTTGTTGAATATCAAACTTAATAACACCGTTTCATCTAAAATGTCGCATCTTCGTTGCTGAAGGGGCTAGAGAGGTGATTCAAAAAAGAGAATATTGAAAAAAGAATGGTAAACACCGTGACCAACCTAAGAATTCAATACAAATAAAATTTCACTCCACAGCGACAATTAAATTTCGTGTCAAAATCATAATCGGTTTTTAAAGGCTGTACATATTAAAAAATACATTTTTTATGGAAAGCCAATTAAAAAATAGTCATCCGCAAGAATTGCCCTTTAAAACAAAAAAAAATATTAAAATCGATAGGCTGATTTAAAAGTTATTGAACATCAAATTTGGGACAAAATCTAGGTGCGCCACTTTTTATGTCCGTCAGTATATGATTGTTGTCAAAAGCATGTTGTGCAACACTAGACTTATCTGTTCTTCCATATTTTAGATGAGCCATATGCTCTTTAAATCAGGTGTTAATTGATCGTCTCATTTGTCCAACATATTTTCGATCACAATCATTACAACTAATTTCGTAAATACTAGACCTTTCATTTGGAACAATTTTATCCTTTGGATTGTCTAAAAGTTGTTGTAACTTATTACTCGACGAATTAATCGCTGTTGTACCCACGTTTTTGAAGACCTTACTCAAACCACGAGTAAACCGGGGTTCGTACGGGATGGCTACATATTTTGGAGTATTTATACCCTTTTGAAAGGTCGTAGAATTATGAAGTGTGTCCTTAAATTTACGCTTCCTAATTAGTTTTTCAACTCTATCTCTAGGATAAGTATTACTCACAGCTATATCTTTAATTAATACTTTTTCTTTTTCAAACCTCTCATTACTGAGAGGGAAACTTAGTAACCGATGGACAAGAAAATTAAAACTTGCCATTTTATGTTGTCCAACTTGGTCGGCGAAACGCGCGTCGAGCGAAGTGAAAGTGTTTTGGCGTTTGTGGAAACTACTCCGAGTGTTATAATTACATCAAAGGTTCCAGCCCTATCCAGTAGAGAGTTCCAGTAGAGCTAATTTTGTAGGTTTTCCAATTTTCTTCAACGCTTTTATTGTAGTCAATTCGATTGTAATTGTAGGTAGTTATCACTAGAAACTCGAAAACAATTTTCTTTGCATTTTTTAACTGTTTTTCAGACGCCATTTTGTTATAAACAATAATTGGCTGTTTAATTTATATACGTTTTCGTCTATGTATTATACTTTAAAACCCTGCACAGTTCGTTACCTATTATTTTTTAGTGCCCTAAAAAATCTCTATAGCTTGGCCTATAAGTTAAAGCTAAATCACTACCTTTTAGAGAATTATTCATCTGGAATTCCCACGAACATTGTACACCATGCTTATCTAACAGAGAATCCGCTTTCTCATGGCACGGAATCTTGACAGTTAAATTGGGCAGTGTAATCAAACTTGTATCTGAAAGAGGAAATTAATATTCATGTATTAGGTACATAGATTAAAAGATAATTAGTAGGTACCAGAAATCGCTAGATCATATTCTTCATTAAACACATTCTCCAGGTCATCAGTTTCTATAACATCGGAATTACTGAGCAAATTGCCTAAATACAGGAAACTCCTCTTCTCTCGTTTCACAGGTTTTGTTTGGTTACCAATTACAAGACCATCGCTTACCCTTAAAAATGTATCGCAGTCGAACTCTTTTAGAGTTAAATTTCGTCCTTGTCCAATCTTATTTTCTAGCGATTTTACGTAACTGTCAACTTCACAAAGACAAATATTGTTAGACATGAAATCGCTCTTATTACAATGAGTTACGTGGTTGTTTCGTAATGGGTTAACAGAGGATTCGGGTTTGGATGTGTACGTTTGAGAGTCGTTATATGTAGTAAGTAAATCAATGTACTCTACAGTTACATCAGAAATTGTTTTGTTCAACAATCTTTCCAATAGTGTATCGTTAACCTTCTCAAGTTTATTTCCAGAATTGTTAACAACAACCACCATTGTTTTAGTAGTTTTATCGAATTGCACACTCGCAGATTCTTGATGCTCCTTCTGCTTCTTTGTATTATTAATGATATGTTGCTCTTCGTTGGCAGTAAGTAGAGTATTATTGTCGATAGGAGCATTCGTTAAAATAGTTTTTTCTACGTCAGACGAGACTGTAGAAAGAACAGTTTCGTTTTGGTGTTTTTCTGTTAATCCTTCTTGTTTTGTTGTTTCGGTTTCCTCATTTGTTGTTATTTGCTGCAATTCTTGTATTTCTGATGTAACTGATGGCCCAGTTACTTTATGGGTAGTGTGTATATTTGTAGGACGAACATTTTCTGATGTAATTAAAGGTTCAGTTGGTGCACTGTATGTAGTTGAAATAGCATCTTCAGCCTCATGATTTGTAGATGCATTATCATCAGCGGAACATAGTTCACATATTTCACTGCTTTCCTGTTCTTTGGAAAAATTGAAAAGTTGATTGTCCCCCGCTTCTTCAGTTGGTTCTGTTAAAAGAGACATGTAAAATGTTTTAAATTCAGATTCATTATTGACAGTTACAGACGCCAACTCATTCAAATTCCTTACATTATTTTTAGTAGATGTAAGGCCTGATCCCCAAACGAGCGTTTTAGCGGACTGGCAGACGCGGACAAATGTTCCCAACCAATCACAGGGCGCGATTTCGGCTCAAGGTCAATATGCCAATTCATCCGAAAAGTTTTATTTTAACTTTTCGACGTATTTTAAGTAAGACATAACCTATTAGTTGTTGATTTTATTTTGTATCATCAACAACATCATTAAACGTTTTCTTCCTGGCGACTCAATAATATTTAAATTATTTATACGAACTTTACTTTGGTTTTTTGTAATTTTATGGCAGTTACTACAAACTACAACAGTTGTTTTTAGGTTATGTTCACTCATTTACAGAGTAGTATATGGGGAAGAGGGTCTCCGTGGAATTCGGCGTAAACGTCCGCGTCCGCGTAAACGCTCGTTTGGGGATCAAGCCTTATATTCTAGGCGTCAGAGGTATATTTAACCTCTCGAATTCACCGGATTGATCGAATAATTCCTAGGAAGCTTTTGTTTTTCCATCGATTCTATTCAAGGAAATGGCACGTCAAGCCGATATTGGAAAGGCAACCGGATGGCGAGTGGTAATCTGGGCCTTTGAGTAGTACAGAGCCCCCTCGTAGCGGCCAAAGTGACCCCCAAATGGGCAGGGGCGGCGATATGGGGGTGGGGCAAAATCGAAAAATTTTTCACAAAGCAACCGGATAAAAATGCGGTAGCATTGAAGGTAATACCTTATTATATAATAAAATTTATTTGTCAGCCAAAACACACGGGCCGTTTTTGCACTAGCGAATAAATAGATAAAAATAGATTCAAAATTGGTGAGCATACTTATTGACACCACCAAACATTAGGAAAAAATTGCCATCGGATCCTGATGGGCAGTTTCGGAGAAACAAATGACGCGGGTTTCTCCCTAGAAAATCACTTTTCACCCGGTCGGGGGTGGTTCTTGGCCGTTGAGGGGGTGGGTTCAAGTCAGGGATGATAGACAGCATCGCCATCGTTTCCGACGTGATCGAAAACGGGGGATAATGCGGGTTTCTTCTTTGATCACGAGAAATGCTCTATTCGCCCGTTTTGGGTAGTTTTTAACCGTTTTCGGGGGGGTTGCCTCACTCAAAAAGAATTTCAACGCCCGCCATAGTACTCAGAATCCTCGAAAACAGGGGGGGAGGTGGTTTGCGAAGGTGGTGAAATCTGAGAGAAACAACGGGAGATATTTCAAATATCTCTTCAGAACCACCAACCTTGAATCCTGAGATTGCGAAATTGCTAGAGAATCTATCGGATGATTCGGTCAAAGATCCGGATTTTATTATAGATAGCGATGTTTCTTCTCCTATAAGGCGAAAGGTATGTCTTGATATATTTGCTCGCACCTGTTTTTCTCTAATTGTTTTCCTTTATTTTTCCTAGGATGATTCAAATGACGAAATTTTGTACGATGATGCTGAACAAAAAACATATGCAGCACTAATACCAGTACCCTTGGAAACTTCTATAGGATACGATTCAAGTAATGTTAAACAAAAAAAATATAGAGGAAGAACAAAAAAGGGCAGAAAAAGAAAATTTGACGGTATGTCGAGGGAAGAAAGAAAAACTAACATATATAAGCGTAAGGAATGGGTCAATTATAAGAAGCAACGAATTGCTTCTAAGGAGTTTGTACCTTTTGATTGCCAGTGTACTTTATCATGCACAACAAAAATATCCGAAGAACAATGCAGAAATGAGTTTAACAGAAACAGAATCTTCATTTTTACCAGTAGATATGACTCTCACGAAAATGTACGAACTCTACGTAGACGGACGAAATAAGTAAATGCTGTTAGTTTCTCAACATACATAAAAATATTTTACGAGAATTTTAATTTAAAATTTAAAACTTAAAGAAGGGAATAAATGGAGAAGAGATAAATTGGTCAAAGACAAGGGAGAAAATACTATACTAAGAGAAAAGCCGTTTCCCCTTTTTATGAAGCGAGACTTGAATGAAAATACCATATCAGTAGAAGTTGATATTTCAAAGAAAATACGTGGTCGCCCTAAAAGTGGTTTATATAAAACAGACCTTAACATACTCTGGCCTGCAGGAAAATGTATTTCGAACGAAAAACTCACGGATATAAAATCAGTATGGCACCTCATTCCCAAAGATTGTAGAACTTTCTATTCATTACTTTTTGCAGATGACCATATTGAAGATGATATAGATGGATTTGGAGGTGTCCCTGACTATATAAATATAGATAATAAATATTTGATTTCCTATTTTTATTGTTTCTCTTAATTTCGTAATCACCGAAATTATAAAACGCAAAAAGGAACCATGCCCCATTTTTCCAAAAAAAAAAAAAAATTAAAAATACCTATACTAGATTTTTAAAATTTTTTTTAGAAACAAATCTGACAGAATTTAACGCAAGATAAAGCACAAATCTGCATCTATATTTTCATGCCGATTTAATTATAGTTTGTACACTTTTAACTTTGGTTTCTTAAAACTTAGTTTTTGGCGTTGGTTCCTTTTTGCATAACGGCGTCCATTTGTACTTAGGACAGTATAAATTTCGAACGCCATCCGATTTCAACAATTTTTAGTGGTTTTTAAATTATTGTTGAAACAGTCGAAAAAAAGGGGTTTTCGGCTACGTTGCTATGTCAAAAATGTTTCAATTTTGCCCCACCCCCATATCGCCGCCCCTGCCCATTTGGGATCACTTTGGCCGCTACGAGGGGGCTCCGTACTACTCAAACGCCCAGATTACCACTCGCCATCCGGTTGCCTTTCCAATATCGGCTTGACGTGCCATTTCCTGAACTATTCTTTTAAGTTTATACATAACCAAATTCCGCCACCACATCTTGAATTTTACCAGGAATTGTATTTGCTCAATATCTCGGCTATTTTCCAGTTTTGTACAAAAATGGTAAGTTATGGTTATGGTTATGGTTATGGTAAGACTTAAGTTGTTGTAAATTTATTCTCTACAACTTTTGTCCTTGCATTTTCTATCGCCCGACCGATATTTTTCGACTTGTATTTGGTCGACGTTTTGAATTTAGACCTCCCGTGACCCTTAAGGTTAGAGCAAAAAATTGATGACGAGAATGTTTGCAAGGCAAAGCATTTTTTTACTAACCCAACTGCTATAAGAGATTTATTGAAAATGCCCGCTCCAATTCGGTCCGGAACATATTGTTTAAACAATTTAAAGTGAAAATTTTAGCGTGCTTTTTAATATCTCCGAATATATAAATAATAGGATAATAAATTAAGAATAGAAATTTATTCCCCACTAAATCAATACATATAAATAAAATTAAGGTGTCTATTTGTAATGTCAAAATAACAGCTTTTTACTAAATACATATGATAGTATATGCGATACTTTTTAAAAAAAAATATGTCTGTGTCTGTCTGTCTGTTTTCCGGCTAATCTCCGAAACGGCTGGACCAATTTTGACAGGACTTTCACTGGCAAATAGATGATGTTACAAGGAGTATTAACTTAGGCTATTTCTATTTCAGAAAAGAATTAAAGTACCGCGAAAAAAAATTAAATCCATGAAATTGTGATCAAAATCCGATTCACATAGGGGAATCCCATTCAAATATACACTGGCGGACAAAATTAACGCAACACAAAAAATTTGGCGCAACTTTGGAATACATTATTTTTTGAACCCGTCGCCTGCCTAATTTAGATCATCTTTTTTTTTAAATTGTAGGAAATTTTGTAGTGAATTTTTAAATATCTAGTTTAATCAAAAAATTACATACATACAGGCTGTACCAATGACGATAGTTTTTTTTAATGTTATTGAAACACTCTATGGGACATCAGACACAAATACTGTAAATCATAATTGATTATTGCATAGCGTAATGCTTTCTTAACATTTCCTTTTTTTAATCGCTTTGATATCTCCATTTTAATGAAAATAGAGATATTTTCAAATCATCATGTTTGGAAGCCTTTTATTTAAAAAAAGAGCTTATAGCTTATAAGTAGGCCAGAAAACTAGCACCGAAAATGAAGTTGGATTTTACGTAAATTAACGCATTAACATCTAAAACAGCAACTTGAATTTAAAGAAAGAAAAACAGAATCAAACAAATTAATGTTATTAACAAAAAACTAATAACGAGTATTTCCACCCCTACTTCTCACTACAGCTTCACATCGTCGCCTCATGCTTAAAAATAATCGCCTAATTTCCTCCTGGTCCAAAGCGTTCCACAATTGGATTAGTGCCTCTTGTACTTCTCCAAGGGTCATAGGGGGTGGTTGTGTTTTTCTCAACTGCCTACCGAGTATATCCCATATATGTTCAATAGGATTGATATCAGGACTTCGTGCTGGCCAATTTAGTGTATCAACACCTACGTCCTCGAGATATTTATTCATCGACAATATGAGTAACATGAGATCTTGCATTGTCTTGCATTAACAAGAAATTGTCACCGATGTAAGGTGAGAATGGGACAACATGTTCTGATAAAATCTCTCTAATGTACCTTTCGCTATTTAGTGCACCTCCATGTACTGGTAACAATTCTGTACGTGCATTTAATGAAATTCCTCCTCACAGCATCACGGAACCTCCATTGAAGAGAGTGGTTTGACGTATGTTACATTGTGCGTAACGTTCATTTGGCCTTCTTATAACTCTTTGTCGACGATCTGTAGAGGCAAAAACTAGATACATCAGTAAATAGCACTCTTCCCCAGTGTTCAATATTCCACTCTAAATGCTCCCTAGCAAATTGTAACCTAGCTCTGCTGTGCTCTGCATTAAGAGTGGGTCATGTAGGTGGAATTTGTATATGCAGATTACTTTCTTTGAGTCTTCTTATTACTGTCTTAGCACTAACTTCTACATCATGGACGGCACTTAGCTGTGCCTGAGGGTTTGTGCTGGTAACAAATCGTTCTCGCAGAGCGCGAACTCTAATAAAACGATCTTGAATCAGTGTGGTAACACGAGGTCTTCCTTGTCCTTGCCGCCTGTCGTAACTCTGCGTTAACCCCTAGTCTATCAGCTACTACCCGCATACTCAACCCTTCATTTATTAATGTCACTGGTTTAACACAATCATCATAGTTAAGATTTCTTCTACCTTGTTCCATATTCATAACATAAATTCTGTATATCAACGTTTTGACAACTTATTAATTTTGATTGTTTTACTCTAAGCCTACTTTTAATTTTCTACCAATTTTTTTACCAGAGGCCAAAGCTTGATAAACTTGAAAACATGATTATTTTAAAATCTCTATATTTTCATTAAAAATGGAGATATCAAAGCGAATAAAAAAAAGAAATGATAAGAAAGCATTAGGCTATGCAATAATCAATTATGGTTTACAGTATTTGTGTCTGATATGTCCCATAGAGTGTTTCAATGTTTGAGAAAAAAACTATCGTCATTGGTACAGTAAACGATACGCTGATGCGATACGTTGATACGATTCGTGATTTTGCAACAAATGGATACCCGCCTTTAATAGTTACTGTTTGTAACATCGAAATATGAGACATAAAATAATTTCAAAGGAGACTCACAATTACCATAAAGGGAGATCGGAACAGTATAACTTTTCTTACAGCAAGCTAAAATCATGACTATAAAGGTGCTTTCATTCAACAAGTTGTTATGTTTTGATAGAATACTAATAACTAATCAATTTTAACACAAAACCCAGCAAAATAATACACTAAATTAAAGAATAACTGTATTACTTCTATTTCAAGAATTATTGTTGACCCCACTTTACCACAAAACTTTCGATGGTATTAGGCAATGTAGACATCCAAATGAATGCTAATGATGCCGATGGCATGGCCGAGGAACATGTAAAATGGATCCGTAATATTTGAGTGGAAAACATTCTTATTCTGCATCACATTCACCATCCAATTGTTTTATTATATGACGAAAGGTGTGATCAATATTTTGTCATACTACAGGATAATGTCATAATGTGATGGGCGATATATATACTTGACAACGCTGTTAAAAATGCGGTAGCAGGTGTGAAGATATCCATATAATAAGGGTTTCTTGCTCGGTTTTTTATCTCTCATATTTCGATGTTACAAACTATACTACTCCAATGTAGATCTCTATCCAATTATAATGAAGTTATACTTATCGTGGGAGAAGATATAGATATTTTAGTAATACTGACAGCTCGAAATTCTTTAAATTGTAATACTTGTTTACTTTCTGAAACCTAGCAGAGGAAAAATTGACAAAAAGCTATGCAGTACCGGCAGTTTCAAGTACTCATCAATCAGAAAATGTATCCTAGTTATTCATGCATTCAGTGGTTATGAGACCAACACTTCTGCATTCTTTGAGCAAATAGCATTTTCAATTTACTGGAGAAGATGCCAGATTTACAGACAATAGTTGGTCATTTTCCTCCAAAGATTCTCACCTCGATTTCCTGGAAACCGCTTCAGAAAAATATATTAATGCTCTGTATGGAGCTCAAAAAAAATATCCTGGAAAGTATTCCTTGGCTGAATTCAGATTTCTGTGCTTCAAAAAAAAACAGTGGCTAAAAATTCATTCAACCTTCGTTCTTTACCACGCACGACACGATACATACATAGTGTATCATCAAATACAAAGATGAGGAGACATTGATTTGAAACCAACCAAATGGGGGGAGGGGTGGTAGCGGACTCTGAAAGGTTTACTTCCAGTAACGACTGAAAAAGAAGCTGTGCCTGTAAGAAGCTGTAAGAAGCTGTATTGGGAAGCTGATTTTTTTCTCTTGTCCAGGCCCAGGCCGAAATTTTTTTCAGATTTCTCAATTATGGAAGGGTTGGGAGGGGAGAGGTGGACAAGGGTCAAACGGGTGTATCTCCGGCCCTGATGAACTGATTTAAAAAAATAAAAAAAGATTTCTTAAATTTTTTTATAAGGAATCGAGGACAGCTTGAAAAAAAAACAAAACTCAAAAACACCTCCCAGGTGAAAATAAAAACGTTATTTTTTATTTTATTTTTTTTTGTTATGGAAAGGAGTGGGGAGGGGCACATAGTGAAAAAGTTGGGCAATTGTATAAACTTTACTGAAAAAAAAATTACCGATTTCGTTTATTAGGGATGTCAGGGCGTCGAATCTAGGTTAAAGCCCTGTAGAAGGGCGAGGAGATGTCCTACGCTCTTAAGCCAGGGCTCTTTCTCAAGGTGAAGGTTTCCCCTATTAATTAAAAAAAAATCTCGATCGCAGCAATAGTTTTCATACGAGCGCGAGTTGGGACGCTGGGAAATTTTATTTTCTCTCGCCAGTATCTCCAGCGGCAGAATAGTGGGCGTGGACTCTACCCTCTCTTCTCGCGCGCTATCCCGACTCACACACAGAGAGATTCCTTGCGATTCCTTCCTTTACTCTCTCATTTAGTTGTCGATTTCAACGGTTTTTTTTCCTCACGATGAATTTTCGATTCAATTGTTAATGCTTAATTGGCCTGGGCTTCCGATAACCATTACCTACAAGAACCATTACACGTATCGAGGAGACCTATTTTTCTTGTTCAAAACATTTTTCTATCCGTCTCCTCGATTACGCGTAATCTAAAAACAAACTGTTTTTACAATATTTGAAGGGCTGGGCGCGCCCCCTGGTAGAAAACAATTACCGGAAATGGTAAACAATTATGAACAAGTTGGATAAATTTTTTTTCAAAAAAGTCACTTCCGTTTGGACCCCTTTTTTTTCGTAGTTCCGCTCCACTATACACCAATCGAACTTAACGTGTGCCACTAAAATGTGTGCCCTTTTTTATGTATAACTTAGTGGAGAATGCATTTCTATTCTTGATTTTTTTTCCTATTATTGATATTTTCCGGGATATTTAAAAAAACGCTAAAATGTATCCTTTCAATTGTTTAAACAATATGTTCAGGATCAAATTGGAAGGGCATTTTCAATAAATCTCTTTCTAAGTATTAAGTAAAGAAGCGACAGAAAAAACAAAAGCTTCCTTAAGAATTTTTATAACAAAAAAAAAACCCGTCCCTGGTCTATTACGAAACACTAGACTAATTAAAAGAAATATCGTACTTAATTTCGCTTCTTTAAGTTCTTCAGTTCCAGTGGTGATTTGATGATGGTCAGTGTCTTGTTCATGTACATCTTGATTTTCACTCTTTGTTCCATTGGATTGTATAGAATATTCTCCTGTTTGTTCTGGTACTAGTATTGAACTGGGTTTTGATACAATATGGGTATGAACATGTGTGGTGCTTCCTACAGGTTCAGTTAAATTCTGCATATCAAAAGATTCATTCAAAATAGAACCTTCTGTTAAAATTCTAGAAACATCCTCCGAAACACCAGTGGAGTGATTTGCAGACGTACTAATTTGAATTATTTCAGTAGCTGATTCGTTTTGTCCGTTTTTTATAGTATAAGTAGTTATATTATCAAATGAATCTTTAAAGGTTCCTTGTTCTGATCGGTCGGTTATTCTTTCTCCTGTTATACTTTTTTCTGTTACATCTTCCATTTCATTTGTGCTAATTTCTAACTCGTCTTCTGATACCTCGGCTGGCAGTGTGCTGGTATTCTCAGACGATACCTGGACATCACTGGACATGTCCACTTGCGACTGAGTTTCAGTTTGAAAGGATTCTGTTAATGTATTTAAAAATGGGTCGTGCTGTTTCGTAGATCGCTCCTCTTCTATATGGTACTGCATTTCCTTTGCACTCTCCTCTCTTGTACGTTCTAACAATTCTTGTGTTTCAGATATTTGAGAGCTGCTACTTTCGGTATGTACGATTTCTTGAAACGTGTTAGTTTGCGATATGTCCGTCGTATTATATTCTCTGCTGTCGGAAGACAAATTCTCTGGAGAACTGGTTTGTCTATTATATTCTT
>CAXKVY010009604.1:0-42001 GCA_964058915.1 Tetropium fuscum
ATTAAGGTACACACTGCGTTTATGCTGATTTTCAGTTTACAACTACCTATATAACTTTAAATAATTCTAGTTGCATAAAATCTACATGTAAAGCGATTGCGCTAAGGTTAGAACACAGCAAGGTTCTAATATTTCCAGCAGTCGTGACTCATATTTGCATTTCTAGGCGTTTTCTTTCTTTTACGGTAAATGAATGTTCCATGTTTTCTGTAAACTAATTTTCATTTCCTTTTATTCTCTAAGTACACTCAACGATGGGGAGCCAGCTGTATGATGACCGAAGTAGAGCATTCGCAAAAACGTTTAGTACCTATCTTATTCCACTATCGCTTTAGCGAGCGTTTGTTTTGCTCCTGGATGTAAAAGTTACGCGGATAATTTATGTCTAGTTTCCAGAATTTTATCGCAGACTCTTGAAAATCGTTTAGCGAGCGATTGTTTTGCTCTTGACTGAAAAATTAAATGGCTAAATTATATCTGGTTTCCGGAGTTTTATCCCAAACTCGTGAATATAAACTGCAATACCAATGTAATACCAGCGATGGCATTATTTTTCTTTATAACAAAGAAAATAAGTATGTAGAAAACTATTTCAACAGTAATTTTGCAATTGTTACTAATAGTCCAGGCAAATTAGGTGTGGTTAAAAAATGAGTAAAATTTTCAAACATGGCAGAAATATATATATATATATATATATATATATATATATATATATATATATATATATATATATATATATATATATATATATATATATATATATATATATATATATATATATATATATATATATATATATATATATATATATATATATATATATAAATAATTTTTAAAGTAGGTATGTAGTTTTAAGTCACGTAAAGATCCCACCCATACTGTGGTTGCGTAATCCCTTAAAATTGAAAAGCTGCACCCGTGCGGTTTAGCGCGTATATTAGCTAAATCACAAATTTCTGGGAAAATGGATGTATTGGAAAATAGCCCTCTCTAAATTTTACACAAAAAAAATGTCCTAAATATTTTTTCCGTAGTATGAATATCGTTCTCGCAAAATGTAGCATCAAGATGGGGATAAGTCGGAGCTCTCTATTTCCTGCGGTATTTAGGCAATTGGTGCAGAAACTATTTTCGACGACAAAACTACGACAAAAATCATGAGAACTGAATTTATAAAGCGGAAATCGGATATCGAATACTCCTAACGCGGATTTTGTTGAAATTTTTATTCATTTCCGTACCACTGGAGGTCGTTTTTCTTAAGTGGTTTCCCAATCCTTCATCCCCCATCTTCAAGGCGGTTGTTGAAATTTGCTGCCTTTTGTGCTGATAAAACATCGTGTCTCTAAAAGAAGGATATTGAGGCGCAAGCAGAAGATATTACAGTTCTCGCGACGCAGACTTCATCACTTTTGAAAATACACGTAATAATATTAATTGCTTTCGCCTTTAGTTGCGATACTGCATCCTTCGGCAAGGAGAAAACCCGAACGATCAACACATGAACAAATGAAAGGATGCTCAAGATATTGCATAAGTCTTCAATGAACCTCAAGCGAGCCATGAAGAAATTGCAAACGCAGGAGAGCAATTTAAATCAGACAATACTGTGCTATTGTCAAAACTGCCGCCAGCCTCCGAACGTCAGCACCCCTATCGCGTATTTCATTAATACAAGCGTGAAAAAACAATTTATTGCGTATTTATTATGTAAACTGAGTCTGGAAAAAAGTTGGCAGCATATTGGCGCCAGTTACAACAATAAAAGCGCCAGCTCCATCATCTATTCTAATACTTTTTTCATGCAGCTGCAAATTGGGACGTCGAAATAGGTGCGGTTGCGTTAAAACAGCCTACGGTGTTCAGCAATGTGCTCCTAATGTCATGGGCAGGAATACTTCAATTTTGAAACTACCGAAGATGAGAATGATGATATATAAGCTACCGACGTATACTAGACTTTAAGTTTGTTTATGACTATTGGGAAGACTTCAGGGTCGTGTGGAAATGATATCAGGGTCGTGTGGAAATGAGCAAAAATTACAAATGAAAATCCGCGTTAGCTCGATAGCCCGATTTCCAACTTAATTTGTACCTGGAGTATAAAATAGATTTCAGTGATGAATGGATTTTTGATATCCTTTAAATGAAGGTTACCTACCTATTGTTCTGCAAAATATGTCTCTCATTTTTTTGAAATTTTAATGGACAATGTCATACACTAATTTCATCGAAGACCATTAATTTCTTTAGCTTTAGCTAAAATTTACAATTTCACCTATGCAAGTAAGTATTTGTTTGTAATTCTTTAAAAAATAAGCTATAATTATTATAAACAACTTTTTATTGTTGGATGGGGCGTGGAGATACACGAGGAGTCTCTAAGAATGATTAGACTAAAACTGACTGCTGTCCATTATATGTCATTTGCTAGATGCTTTGGCTTCTACTTCTTCCGAGGTACTTTAGCCGGTTGTTTACATTTTTAGTTCTTCTTTGTTCGAGACTTCCGTTTATTTGTTTTACCGTCTTCGAGATATGGATGGGATTTAGATGGAATTATGCGGGTGTTAGAACTGACTGCCGTAATGAATATAGTATATAATGGCCAGCCATTATATATATTCAAGGTTCTAGAAACTTCTCGATTATTTAATACTAGATTATTTTGAATTATTTCATCACATTCTAGAACACTCGGAGTAGTTTCCACAAACACCAAAACACTTTCACTTCGCTCGACGCGCGTTTCGCCAACCAAGTTGGCATCATCCGGAGACGATTAAAACTAATCTTAAACTACAAAATCCACCATATTTATACTATTTTCATGGTGACGTCACTAATGATATCACCGTGAAATTTACGCGTGACTAATCACGCTTCAATGATCGGTTGCTAAACAACGCGTAAAGCGGGCTACGGTATCACCGTGAAATTTACGCATGACTAATCACGGTTCAATCATCGGTTGCTAAGCAACGCGTAAAGCGGGCTATACGGTATAGGTCCCTTGTCGCTATTCATACTACTAATACATTTTACAATTTCTATGCTCTCAAATGCATCCAACTGTCTATTATTGGTCACATTTCTAACTAATCTTAAATTACTAATATCTATTCTATGATTGTTGTCAAAAGCATGTTGTGCAACACTAGACTTATCTGTTCTTCCATATTTTAGATGAGCCATATGCTCTTTAAATCTGATGTTAATTGATCGTCTCGTTTGACCAACATATTTTCGATCACAATCATTACAACTAATTTCGTAAATCCCAGACCTTTCATTTGGAACAATTTTATCCTTTGGATTGTCTAAAAGTTGTTGTAATTTGTTGCTCGACGAATGAATCGCTGTTATACCCACGTTTTTGAAAACCTTACTCAAACCACGAGTAAACCGGGGTTCGTACGGGATGGATACATATTTTGGAGCCTCTATATCCTTTTGAAAGGTCGTAGAATTACGAAGTGTGTCCTTAAATTTACGCTTCCTAATTAATTTTTCAACTATATCTCTAGGATAACCATTACTCACAGCTATATCTTTAATTAATACTTTTTATTTTCAAACGTCTCATTACTGAGAGGGAAACTTAGTAAACGATGGACAAGAAAATTAAAACTTGCCATTTTATGTTGATAGCAGTGGTGAGAGTCATTAGGGATATATCTGATCGTACTGGTATCTTTTCTATATATATCAAATTCTAACCTATTGTCACTATTTTTAATTACTAATACATCTAAAAATGGAAATTTTCCATTATTTCCTAGTTCATATGTAAACTTTACAGAAGTGAAACGAAAACTTCCATTCAAACGAGACGATCAATTAACACCAGATTTAAAGAGCATATGGCTCATCTAAAATATGGAAGAACAGATAAGTCTAGTGTTGCACAACATACTTTTGACAATAATCATAGAATAGATATTAGTAATTTAAGATTAGTTAGAAATGTGACCAATAATAGACACAGATGCATTTGAGAGCATAGAAATTGTAAAATGTAATAGTAGTATGAATAGCGACAAGGGACCTATACCGTATAGCCCGCTTTACGCGTTGCTTAGCAACCGATGATTGAACCGTGATTAGTCACGCGTAAATTTCACGGCGATCATTAGTGACGTCACCATGAAAATAGTATAAATATGGTAGATTTTGTAGTTTAAGATTAGTTTGAATCGTTTCCGGATGATGCCAACTTGGTTGGCGAAACGCGCGTCGAGCGAAGTGAAAGTGTTTTGGTGTTTGTGGAAACTACTCCGAGTGTTACAGTTACATCAAAGGTTCCAGCCCTATCCAATAATCACATTCTAGATTGTCTCGAAGAGTTCGACAGGGGTAGTCCACATGTGCTTATACTGCAACTATTATAACTGGTCCAGGAGGCGTATCTCGGTTATTTAAAGTCCTAGAGTGTTGAGACTTAGCCCTTTGGTAGTTGTATCTGGCACTCCCATATGCGATGTTGTCACATCGTCGGATGCGCTGTTGTCAGATCCTTCCTAGCTTAGATATCCTTCCTAAACAGATACATATTGGATGGAATTATAGTTGATTACTAAAGTTATTGGTACATTTTAAGGAATCGTTCATGTTTAATATTCAATAACTTTAAGTAATCCACTATAATCCCCATCATATCTGTTCTTGACAGATGACCCTGACTATGTTCCTCTTAGAAAGAAGAAAAGGCTACAAGCTAAATAAATCAGGGTAACGATTGAAGATGAAGGTGACGTTTTCCCTGACACCGAAGGTATGTAAAATTGCCTTTTTCAAAACTAAATAGGTACAGAAATAATCTTAAAATTCCTTACCACCACTATCACTCAACGAATCCATCTTGTACTATTTTAGTCCATACGCTAGGCAACATGTGGTTCATGTGTTTTTGAGAGGTCCACGATTTGTTACTGTGGCTTAATGTTTTCTGAGACGTAAGTATCTTGTATCATTTGGTTACCAAGCTCAGAAATGGCTAGTTTGGTACAGGGTGGTCATGTATTGAAACAAAATATGGTTTTCTTTATTTTCTCAAGATGTGAGTTTGTATGTTTTATCTTTGCGGACTTGAATTTACAGTATATCTGTAAAATATTCATGTTATTGGTATTATACAGGGTGGTCCAACATATTTTTTTTAAAATAAAGCCTATACCCATAAAAATACGAATGTTCGAAAAATTATCTTATAAACACGAAAACTAAACTCATTAGCAAAATTCATTAAAAAACAGCGGCATAGTAAAATAGATTTTTCAGGGGTAAAACCGATAAACTATTTTTTTTAAAATGTTCGGTCGTATATAAATAAAATGAGCCGCGCGTTTCAGTTCCGATATAGAAAATACGATTCAAATGACGAGGGCAGTAAATTATTTTTTAGGGTAAAATGGATGTAACATTTTTTTTTTCAATATAAAAAACCACCAGGGAGATTTTCAGATTTTTATATCAAAATTTACGGAAAATCCATTTTTCTATGAAAAATCGATTTTGTCTCCGCAGGGTCTTACGACGACAAACAGACGTACACATACACCTATCCTATCTAAACGATCGCGCCGGATCCAATGACTACCTCAGATTCGATGCCGAAGCGTTCGTTTTCGAGTTAGTTACCGTTGAAAAGAAAAATTGACAAATCACCAATTTCCCGACCCGTATCCTTTAAACCATTTCAGATATTGAGCCAATGTATATAACCTTTTCTGATCGGCCATATATCCTCTACATAAATGTATAAGGAGCGAAGCGTCCGTCTGCAAAAATAAAGGAGATACGATTTTTATAAGGAAGTGGTGTAAAAAATGCCCATACCCATAAAAATATGAATTTACTAAAAATTATCTTACAAACCCAAAAACGGTACTATATACTTAAAATTAGGCGTAAAGTTTTTCCGATATAAAAATTTTCATTAAAGGAATAGAGGCGTAGCAAAATCAAAGTTTTATTTATTTTTATTGCAGTTAATTCCAAATATCGGATCGAATTAGACCTATGTTACCAAAGGGCTTAAGAAAAAATTGGCCATTTGAAGGTGTAGGGGGGAAGGGACTATTGCGTCGTGACGTGAACGGTTGGTTTGGTGCCTTGCTTATATATAATTATTAAGATGTTAACGCAATGTTTCTCTAATTAAGGAAAGTATGTTTGATTTTAGTCTAACTGTAACAGAATGTAGAAAATTTGTGTCTGATTGAGGCAAATCGTTTGATATAAGCACTAGTTTGTTGGTACGTTTCAGGAACAGCTGAGCATGCTAAGGAACATAAAAGGAACGTAGCTATGCCTCAGATAGGAAGAAATATGATTCACCTTTCTTATATACCGTGTCTCATATTATGAAATATATACGTATGCCGACATGGCAAAGCCTCTCTGAAATAGGATGTCGCTTATTGGGTTATTTCGCAAATAACATAAAAGGACATATCTTGCTGAATAGTTAGAAGGTGGCTTTGTCTTATAATTTTAGTATAAAGGCTACCGCATTTCTCTGGGATCGATATTCTAAAGCGTTGACATTGCCCTTTATAGCCCGAACATCGTAGGCTATTATTAAAATTAATATAATTAAAATTAAAATTAATAATTATCTATTAATCTGCCTATTTCATGCTGTTCTA
Organism: Tetropium fuscum; assembly: GCA_964058915.1. NCBI lineage: Eukaryota > Metazoa > Arthropoda > Insecta > Coleoptera > Cerambycidae > Tetropium > Tetropium fuscum. The sequence goes on from CAXKVY010009604.1 coordinate 6,654, forward strand.
TTTTAGTCGATATAAAGGAATTTAATTCGGCAATATACCAATTTTAAATTAGGTTAATCCAGATTTTCTCTGCTAGTAGGCTATATTTAATAACAATGTTTAAGAACATTTTCTGATTAATTCATTGTTGAAGATAATAATTAATTAAAAATTATCAACTGCAACTAGTGACCATATAAATAACTGTAATAAAAGTATCAATGAAGCAATATTTTCTTCCCTTTATACACAGGGTCACGACGTCGACCCTTTAGAATATTCCAGAGGCTACTTGGATTTGATTTTTTGAAATTTGGGAAATTTAGTTTTAGGGCATTTAATTGGAATATCCTATATATAATAGCAGTTTTTTATTCCACGTATACACTGAAAGAAATCCGCTAAGTGAACTTTTGTTTTAGCTCAAGTTGACTTAGGGTAATATAACATTGTATAAATGTAAATAAAAACTTCTATAAACACAGATTACCATGAAATTGTATAATAATTATTTTCTGAATAAATAACAGTTAGCCGTATACAAATATTATATAGTATTTATACAACAAATTATATTATGAGTAGTGTATAAAGGTTATACAACAATTGTATACCGGTAAAAATTTGTTAATCTCCTTTAAAACTAGGGTTGACTTGGGACAAGTTAAATGCATTTCAATTGTTTCGTCTTTTTAAAATTAGCGCCTACATAACTACCAATCCGACCAGTTTATCGAGCGAGCTCTCATTCGATTGGCATTGACACGCGATCGGTGACGTATGAATGTATAATATGCGGTGTGGTCTGGTATGTGTTGGTTGAGTGGTGATGGTTATACTGCGGTTGAAGCGTGACAAGCTGCAGCTTGTGTGAAAACTTTCAATAACCAATTTTGTTGTTTATTGAAAAAACATTTGGATTGAGTCAAGATGTTCCAGAGAAGCAATGAGAAGATTTGGGCAATGCAGACATTTTTGTTATCTACTTAAATGGATATCTAACGTACCTAACCTGCAAACACAGCTCAGCTATAGCTTGCTATAACTTTTCTGTATTATTTTTGCTTTTATCTCAATATTTTTTTGTTCCCTATTCTGATTTTTTTTGTAATATTAGGAACGAATTTTCCATCTATACATACCTATAAAGGTATAAAGATACCTATAATAATAGGTAGGTATATTATGGCTCTAATCACCTTTATGGACAGGTTTTCAGAAAAACGCGTTGTATAACCTTAAAAAACAGTTCATTTGTCACAAATAGTATACAACTTTTGTATAGGGGCTATTCAATTTTCATATAACGGTCAATGTCTCTTCTCTCAGTGTAACAGTTTACGTAGAGTTCACCAAGACTCCCTATTTCTAAAATGAATCGGAAAAAATAAAAACAACTGTAACTAGCTTAATGTATATTGTACAGTAAAAAAGATAAAGCGATAACATTCATAGGGGTAAAGGGACCCCTAGGCATCCCACCCAAACTTTCAGGGTCTGTATGTTTTTACACAATCTGATGCACAATATTATACAAGAATGCAGTGCGTATAATGTACGTGATCAAACACTCCTAATGAACGGACAACTCTTAAATAGGAGAGTCCTCATTCATAGCGTATCATTTTAATGATGTGATTCATCAAGAACAAAACTGTGAAGATCAAGAAACACGGAACTAGAGAGAATGAGAATTGTTTAGTATATCATTATGCAATTTTGCTCGCTTTAATTTACGCTTACATGTTCACTCAAATATTATTATAATAAACATTTATTTTATATAGTTAAGACTGTTATTCACTTTACAGTCAGACGGTACTAATTATTAATCAGAAGATATCTCGGAATTCATATATTCTAGTATATTTTCTGATTATATTTCAACGGCAGAATTAATTATACCTAATGACGCTGTCAGTCTAGAGCTTTCTGTAATCAGTGAACTCTCCTGTACGTTTTGTCATGAGCAGGCGGCTTATTGAGATCAAACAGCTTCAGCGCAAATAAATATCCATAAAAACAATAAAATAATATATTGCATAGCATTATTAAACTTGTTTGCGTTTATTAAAGGAAATGTTACCGCTATAACGGATAATATATCATATTACAAGTTATAGCATCATATAAAAATTAACTATAGGGCTAATAATATGTATGTTACCTAATGGTAACTTAGATATTCATAATATTCAATTTGGTATACCTATTCCGTCTGTGGTATAGCGCCTTTATGAAACTCTCATAGAGCTCGTCTGTCTGGTCAGATTTCATAACGTCAAATCTTAAAGTACGGGAAGTGTAATTAATTGTATGTAGTCTTGAAATAGAGTTTAAATGAAAAAAAAATGTAAAGTTTGTCTGGTCAGATTAAGGAAGTAGTAGCCAATGTGGTTAACTTTGTGTAGAGAGAACCAAACCAATAAAGACAATAACCAACCAAAGACAATAAACCCAAAAAAAAATTTAAAAAGTTCCGAAGCAGCTTTCACTGGCAGCTGACATATATTGTGTTTAATAGGTCATAAATATAACAAAAATAGTTCCACGGCACTAAATAAACATATAATAAAGGAACAATATACTGCAAATTTTTATGACATGAAAATCCTCACAAAAGAAAATATCTAAAGTAAAAGATTAATAAAAGAGATGATACATATACAAAAAAATAAAAATTCCATTAAAGACAGAAGAGATATAAAAAACCTTAGCCAAACCTAAAATCACAATATAATATTCGAAATCGAATGTTACTTAAGCAGGGATACTTAAGCAAGGATACTTACAAATTATCTAATTTTTCTGAAACCCCTAAATAACAATGAAACATAATAGTAAACAATAATATTAACGTATTTTGGGAAGAAAACCGTACCAGGTGCCATCTACTGATACCTCACAAAGCCTCATACTCCTACTAATTGTAGAACAAATGAATTTTCAATAATTGACGCAGAAACCTGCAACCAAATAAAGTTTTCAAACACCTACCGGTGGGAAGTTGTACAGCCTCATATGCTGTATATGCATATGTGTATATGCATATGTCTGTAATCCATAAACATCCTAAATATAAACCACAATAAAACAAAAATGAACGTACAGAAATTTTATATTTACAGCAAATATTTTATTGAAACATAAATTTGAAAAATTACATTTCTTAGTCGTACCTTCTATAGATACAATTTTTAACCTTAAGAGTAAACTTTTTCTATAACAATTTGTATTTTTTTACAGACTACCTATTTTAAAAAGTAATAATAAATTGAAAAAGCCTCAGGCCTGAGGCGACCGTTTATATGTTTATATGTCTATATAAATATATATATATATATATATATATATATATATATATATATATATATATATATATATATATATATATATAAATAAATAAATAAATAAATAAATAAATAAATAAATAAATAAATAAATAAATAAATAAATAAATAAACAAATAAACAAACAAACAAACAAAATAAACGAACGAACCAACAAACAAACAAACAAACAAACAAACAAACAAACAAACAAGCAAACAAACAAACAAACAAACAAACAAACAAACAAACAAACAAACAAACAAACAAACAAACAAACAAACAATCAATCAATCAATTAATCAAACAAGCAAACAAACGGAAAACGAACAAACGAACAGACGAACAGACGAACAGACGAACAGACGAACAGACGAACAGACGAACAGACGAACAGACGAACAGACGAACAGACGAACAAACGAACAGACGAACAGACGAACAGACGAACAAACGAACAAACAAATAAATAAATAAATAAATAAATAAAAAATAAATATCGGCAAAACGTTATGTACTATCTAGGATATGTACCCAACGATATGAATACAAACTACCGTATGAATACAAATGGTAACCTATCATAGCGAAGCATGTTAGCTATGTGTCTACAAGATAATAATGACTAGGTGACGGAATAGGCATATTTGAAGCGTCATTATAATATGCAAATTAATATCAATGAAATTTCAGGGTAGGTTATAAATATCAAGTATTAAAAAGGTAAAGGTAAACTCTAATATGATGATTTATTTCTACATTACCGTTAAAAGAGTAATTACTTCAGGCTGTATTAACTTAATCAGATTTATCTCGTTAATTAGAGAATTTTATAGGTAGAGTATGTAAGTAGATTAGGTACCCAAGTAAAGATGATTAATACGGGGTTTAATTAAAATAAAATTACAATGCTAATTTATTATAGTTTATATTTAGATATTTTTTACAGCTGGATGATTATCAAGAGCAAAGAAGAATCTCAATATTTGACACAAAATCCGATTTCTTACAACGGAGATTATACAGCTTATATTAAACTGAATATAATGACATCAGTCAGGCAGTTAATTGACAAAATGTTTGATGCTAAATTTAAATACATTTTAGGTATTACTAGCGAATAGTTGATTCGGCAAAAATATTATCTGGATACCTTCGGAGGGGGGACATACTTTAATCACATCCTGAAAATATATGTAAAATATAACATTCTCTAAAGTCAAAGTGATAAAATAAAGAATTTTTATATCAAGGTAGATCAAAGCAACCTATAATTTTGATTTAACCACAATCAAGTATCTACATAAGTAAATATAAAATCAGAAAATTATGGAAAATTTATTATTTCCAGACAAGTCTCATTGTTGAGATTAAGAAAGATTAAATGTTTATAATATCATACAGTTATACTTATGACATACGATGTTATATATAAAAGTCATGACCGATGACATTTTCTATTGCATATGTTCTACGGCATTAAAAATTACATTATAAGATTGAGCTATATTTGCATTTGAGTAATTTGTGTGGTATCCACCCAAAATTAGTTCTCCATTTCATATAGCAGAACATGAGGCATCAACTTGCTGCCCTTAGAACCGACCAGAGAATATTCAATTGACGTGCCTAATTAAACCGTCGTATCACTAAATTGCAGTGTGGGAATTTACAGCCTCCTTCATTTTATTGGCTATTGGCTTGCGGATTTTAACTCTGCTGATATTTTAGCCTAGAAATTTGGTGGTTAACACGCGAATTTGTGACCGTGGAAACATGAAATATAGAGAAATTTATTGCATGTGAAATTCCACAGACATTGTAATGCGGAACAAGGTAAAGAATTATTTCATATTTCATTATAAGGTGCCTGAAATTTAATACAAAAAGATAAGTTAGCATAACAATTTGAGTTCAAGAGAGTTTCACCGTGATAATTTATATTTAATATTTTAAACAGGTCATCGTATTTAGACACGTCGCCAGATGCATTGACAACCTCGAATTATAAGCCAGTTAGATGGTAAAATAAATAAGGATCTCCATCGAAAATATACAGTTTACTATCCGTATTTTATATTCATTTGAGTTGATTTGATCCGGTGAAAAGGTCTGCGTAGTCAGATTATATTCATATTCGCAAGTAGAAAGGTTCCGTAGGAAATTTGTGCTTTACGATTTTCAGTGGCATCGTGGATATGGTTGATACGTAATTTTCTAAAACCCGATGATATTGCTTTATTATATTTCCTCCTATCGAGATCCAATTAACTCTAAGGTGTGAGTTACTGGTTTATAATAATTATGCTGAACAATATTTTATAGATACTAATGCACAAGGATATGTCAATAATGAAAACCAAGGACTTATACTAACATCGAAACACTACACTATAATAAAGGGTCCGCCAATAGGGACGCTCGTTCTTTGACAGCTCATGGCGGCCATGTTGTTTGTGGTAGAGTTGGCAAACGTAGTTGTTATTATTCAGTGTATCTTCACAAATCACCATGAACCAATTCAGCCGCGAGCAACATGTGCAAATCGTTAAAACTTATTACGAAAATCATTCATCGGTTCGAGCAACGTTCCGCGCGCTCCGCCAATTTTACGGTGCAATTGATCGTCCTGCTGAGTCGACTATCCGTCGTTTGATTAACAAATTCGAGGCAACCGGTTCGGTGAACAATCAGCCAACACCGACGCGTCGTCGAAACGTCCGATCTGCCCAGAATGTCGCCGCTGTGCGCGATAGTGTGCGTGAAAATCCGCGACAGTCAATTTCACGTCGCGCACAGGAACTCCGCCTTTCGGAAACATCACTTCGCCGAATCTTGCATCTGGATTTGGGCATGCATCCGTACAAGATCCAGCTGACACAAGAGCTCAAAATAAACGACCATAGACAGCGCCGTATCTTCGCTGATTGGGCTTTAGAGCAGTTGGAAGTCGACCCCGATTTTGGTCGCAAAATCATCTTCAGCGATGAGGCACATTTTTGGTTAAATGGGAATGTCAACAAGCAGAATTGCCGTTATTGGGCCGAGAACAATCCACAGGAGGTCCACCAGGTCGCAATGCACCCAGCAAAGGTAACTGTTTGGTGTGGATTTTGGGCCGGAGGCATCATCGGGCCGTATTTCTTCGAGAACGACGATGGTGTGTCCATCACGGTAAACGGCGAACGATACAGATCCATGATAACGAACTTTTTCTGGCATGAAATCGACAATATGGATGTCGAGGATATGTGGTTTCAGCAGGACGGCGCTACGAGCCACACAGCGCGCGCCACAATGGATCTTCTGCACGAGCGCTTCGGAGGAATGGTTATCTCGCGCGGAGGCGACATCAACTGGCCACCGAGATCTAGCGATTTAACCCCACTAGACTATTTCTTGTGGGGTTTTCTTAAATCACAGGTCTACGCAAACCAACCACAAAACACTGATGCCCTCAAAGTCAACATACGCCACGCCATCGATGAAATACAGCCCGATTTGTGCGCCAGAGTCATTGAAAATTGGACTTCTCGTATGCGCGCCACCCAGCGAAGCCGAGGTGGACATTTGACCGATATTATTTTCCATACATAATGCCTTCGAATACTCTTTCAAACAAAAAAAAAATTTCATTTATACCTCTCACACAACTTGCTTTATTTCATTTTAAAGATCGAGCGCGCTTATTGGCGGACCATTTATAAATGATCAATAAAACAAATCGTACATCACTCTGAAGATCCTCAATGAAGGTGAAAGAACTTGTACAACTTCTAAGTGGTTCGTTTCCATATGTATGTCCAGATATGCAACTGATGTATCCTTAGCGATTCATAGGGTCTTTAGTAATGTTTTAACTGTATTATATTCATATGATTGTAACTTTATATTTAGATGCAAGGACGGAAACAGCAATCTCCGTATACAAAGTCTAGTTCTAAACACAAAAAAAAACTGTACTAGAATTTTAAAAAGTCCCAATTAGTGCACTTTATATTAAGAAACAAGACACAAAATACTAGTCATCTTATTAGATTTAGTGATGGCAAATCTATTCCAGTTGTAAATAAAAGCAAATTTCTCGGACCACAACTCGATCCAAAACCCTCCTGGAATCTTCACGTAACAAATGTTAGATACTAAAAAAAATAATTCCTTTGCTTATCCATTTAGACAACTTAAGACTGCTGGTTAGTGATTTCACATTGCTTTCTATGTATGATGGATATGTATTCTCAAAACTATCTTACGCTGTGGTTTGTTGGGGAAATGCTGCAACTCTACTTATTAAGTTTGACCAAATAAACAATTAGAATTAAAGCGCTGTCAAAAATCAATATATTTTGAAATATTTTTATAACTTTTTTTTACCCTACTTTTTGAAAAATTCTTTTTATTTAGTAGTTATGTGAAGAAATAAGAACGGGGAAGTTCAAAAAACTAAAATTCTTTCACAAACATCATCTTAAAATCCCACAATTGTTGTGATAATAATAAAAACGAGAAATTAACCTATATTTTCTACAACATGATCCAAAATGGATTCCTAATGTTTCTTGATAAAATATGTCATCGTCGGCAAGATGGCGTCGTTCATTTGCCATCATTATATACCAGTGGTCGTAATTGGTATAATAATGGCCATTAGTACTATATATTAACCAAATAGGTTAAAATTGCTACACCAAATTGGATAGTTCTATATACCAACAAACCGTGTATGACAATGGTCAATATAAATATACCTCTAACCTACTTACTGTATATAATAGGTATAATTGTACATATATAATCAACTTATGTCGTATTATAAGTCGTATTAGGTGTACCCATTTATACCTATTATATGTTACAGAAGAGTTATAAATGTAGATACCTATTACGACTAACCTATATTTCGATAGTTTTCAGAGGTGTACGTACCTTCGGAGTTGTACTAAAATGTAAAGCTAAAATTGCGTATTTGTTAATAGTGATAAAATTGATGTTCTTAAAATCGCCCACTTCGTCGATCTAGACGATCAATTAATCAGACACAGATATATTTAACAATTATTAATATATCCACGTGCAGTAGGCATCTAGACAATTGAGGGGAAGGTCTGGGGGTTCCGGGATGTTAAGAAAAAAATTGAAATGTTTACACGATTGTTAATTACTTATTTAAACAACACGATATATGCACGGTCAAGTGTCAACATGGAAGAAGACATGTATCATATTTTCAGACATGTGGTTGAAATATGGACCAAAATAGGATAGACACATCGACGTCGGTTGTATATACCTCACCCGGCGTCGTGATAGGTATTAAATATGTCGTAGTCCGACGTCGGTCAGGACGACTTCAATCGACCTATATAATTGGTTAGGACGAAACTGGAAAAATTAACGTGGGCCTATCCGACAAGACATTTGCTTATTCAATATTTTTTACTAACCTTCAACAGATAATTATTGTATGTACCAAAACATATTGGTCAAATAGGTATTTATAACTTTTAAAAAAACAGTACAGAAAGAGAGAGAATTATTAAAAATGGAAAACCCGACTGTAAAAACAGTGAAGACGCCTTCAGTTTTATTTTTGATATGATTTTATAAGGCTGGAAGAATATTTACAAAGTAAATAACTGCTGTTACATGAGTATATCACGAAATGATTGTTTACTTAATTGGGACATTATTTGTATAATCTCTTATGAGTTATTGTAATCATCTACTTATTGGAATATTTTTTCGTTGACAGAAATAACCCGATATATTTACGGGAATGGAATACAAGAATACAAGAAATATATTAATGGCGTATTAATATTTATTACTTACTTCAACAGTATCTGCTTTACATGATAGCGGTATTGCGAATCTCGAAGACAAGTAATAAGGAATCACCTTGGCGCCTCCAGGAGCTGACCACCGAATACTCTATGTAATATAAGGACATGCATAACATGTCATGTACACATAAATAAAGATATATATTATGGCATATAACCCGCATTGTTATTTATGCAATTTATTTCGATCAGTTCGAAAATAAATAAAAGTACTGGTATATAGAATTAACTGCTAATAAGTATTAACATTGCTTTCTAATAAATAAAATAAAAATCCAACTTTAAAATAGGTTCGACAGGATGTTTTTGTCAACTAAAAATAAATGACGAATTCGATGTCAACTGACGGAAGTGAATTTGAATTGAATTTGAAATTTGAATAAATAACATTCATATTAACGTATTTTGTGATGCGGGGATAAGATGTGTGGCGCCTATATCTGAGTAATAATATATGTAACAGTGATTTTCAGTGGCTGCCACATATATTTTACAGAGGGATGTATGTATATTGCATAAGCCGTAAATAAATATCGTTTTATTATATTCGTTTTATTATTGTTATTGGTTTGTTCTCGTGTTTTGTCGTTATTTTTGTTGTTTTATTGTTTGTTGTTTTATTGTTCTTGTATTTTATCGTTACATTTTTAATTTTGTTATTGTTTGAGCGTTGCACTGCTTTGGCGTTATTTAAATATTGTTCTCATAAAGACATCGATCACAAAACATAATATGGCAGGATGCAACCGCAGTTTAGTTTGCTCTGTAGCTACTTGCCTGTACAAGTAGGTAAGGCAAACCAGAAAACTGAAACTGGGGAGTCCATTAGTCTATTTCATATATCATTTTTTAGTATTTATTACCATCATTAGTATAGAGCAGGTCGGAATGCTGACCTCCATTTTTGCCAACGTCATTACGACGTAGGCAATGCCAAGGTTGGCGGTAAGTACCAAGATCCCACCAATTTCGACCATAAGCATAACACTATACCAGGGTCATGCCAATTTTGTAGCCATAATATGTATAATTTTATTATAAAATTACTCATTAGTTGGATTTATTGTGGTTTGAGTTTTCTCTAACACAAAACTTAATAATATAGATGAGAGTGGATCACCTTGTATTACTCCATCAGTAACTTAATTTTTTTCTGATGTTCGATTCTGTATGTTTACTTGATTCTCTGTATCTTGCAGTATAACCTTTATTTGCTGACTAGTTGCTGACTAATTCCTATATGCCTTAGCGCCTCATATAATTTTTTTCTTCTCACTCTATTATATGCTTGTTTGAAATCGATGAACATCATATTATTATAAATTCGTGACTCTAAGCCTGTATTTACCGTAATATAAAAAAATGATCCGTAGTACTTCTACCCTGCCTAATCCCGCATTGATATTCTCCGATAGCTTCTTCCACGTTTCCTTTTAACTTTTCTTTTAAAAATGTTCACAAAATTTTATACATTACACAACGCTATGCACCTATATTTTGAGCACTCGTCCTTATCCAGTTTCTGATAGAAAATTACTGTTAGTAATAACTAAATAAATTATTGTAAGTAATACATTATAATTCATGACTACTATCCAAAAGCATGAAACATTTCTTTCGGAAGGAAGGAACGAAGGAAGGTAAACACTACTGAGAATTTACTTGTCATGCACTTCTGGACTTCTCAATGTTTATCAATGTTTCTCATGTAGTCTAAATAGTTTTCATGTATCTATATATGAAAACCGCTTACATAATTATATTTCGGTAAAGAAGCAATTAATCTAATTGCCTAAATTATATGTAACGGGCAAATATTTATGAAGAAATATACTGCGCTCTACGCCTTAAAATTTGCATTTCGCACCACTGGACTTGGCACTTTATTTTTGTAAAGTAATCTAAAGAAAATGGATGTCCCTAAGAGCCGTCGGTTCGGGATTATACGCGCTTGGACTTTTTATTACTTTCTTTCATTTTCTTTCTAGTTCATCTGTTCTAATGAGAATTAGGGCCCCGCTATTTCTTTGAGTATACTTCAAATATGACAATGAATTAGATATTTCTAAAATAATTAAATTTCTGTTCAGACCTTTTTTTCAAGTACTTTTATTGGCATGTGAACATCAGAATATTAAATACTATAGATACAATAATTCTTATTCAGATTCTCTTGTATATAAATAAACAAGCTTTGTCACCAATAAAAGAAACATATTGCTATGAGTTTTTGTTTAGGTTACTTTATCGATTCAATTCTATATATTTCTTAGAGGTAAATAGTTCACAGATATTGCCCAATTAAAATCAAAGGTCTTAAAATTTGATTTACCCCGATACAGTAGAACTATACGTATATTGCTAAATATAAATATCCTACACACGTGCTTTTATTAACCTTTAATAGTAACTGAATATCAGAATTTGATATCAGAAGATATAGTCCAGATAATTCCTACAAGCTAGGAATTTTAAAATTATCACAATAGTTAATATCATTAGAAAAAAACATGGGTGTGTGCTTATGACCACACGATAGAAGTGAAAACTTCTATATAGTTATCGAATTTTAAAATATATACTGTAACCGTCCGCCCGTATTACCACAACCCGCAACACACCGCACCCGTTAATACACGTTGACCGTACACGTCCGTGATACAGATGCTTCAGGCAACCGGCGCTAGATGTGGCCCCACTGTATGTCGCTCCAAAATACAATTTAATTTAATTCAATTCGATACAGAGAGGAAAACAATTAGATGGTAACCCGACCAGACGGAACCTCCTGATATAATGTTTCCTCCCTTAATAGGGATTATTATTTTTAATAAAAGTGCTGAGACGCCTAAAGTAGTTTCACTTAAAAAATACGCCTGTTATAATACCTATATAATTATATTCATGTTATATAATGGATTAGTTCGGTGACTCGACAAAAGATAATATAGATATTTTTATATAAAATTATTTATTTTTATCTCTGTACCCATGAAGCAATATTAGTTACAAAATAAACAATAATATTTGTGAATTATATTGTGGAATTTTCCTCTGATTGGACTTATTCACTGCTATTATATTCTAAGAATGAAACAATAGGCCCATGGAAGCTAAAATATGCTGTAAATACATTAGATTCAAGTTTATCTCTCTTGCTTAGTCAACGAGTGGACTTTACTCGACTGAGCGTTACATAGCCGAGCGTGACGCGTAACGGCCCAGTCTCAATCAACACCCAGAAAAATAAAAATGCTGAGCGCGCGTAAAAAAGTTTTCACTTCAAAAACGTAATCAATTACGCAAGTGCATGGTTGCATGATTGAAATGATATCCACTCACTTTCATCTTCATGTGGGATAATACTTAATAATTTACATAAGTAAATGCACATTTAATATTTGCATTGATAGTAGTGGAGTGTCGTTAGATTTATACCTAGAACGAAATCGGCAGTCATCAAATTATCATTTTATCTTTTGAAATATGTTTTCTATGCTACATATTAATATGTTTATACCGTGTTTTCTTTCGCTTTTAAATTAAAAGAAAAATTGAATAAATAATTATTGATGTTTTTATAAATACGTATTTTCAATTTTAGTTTTACATCGACATTCACTTAGTAATCGATAGAATTTTTGTCAAATTGTAGGGGCTTTTATCTTGAAAAATATCTAATGTTTTATTTTCATAGCTCAAGTTCGAACGCATTTGGTGCTGACATTTAGTTTTTTATTCACATATAACTTTGACAAACAACTAAGCAAACATTAATATCGGGTATTGCCTCCTCGTGATCTAATTAATAACTGCTACCATTCGACTTGGTAAGTTTTTTTGCGGAACTTTTCAAGTCGAAATCGAAAAATATTTGTTGTCATTCGTGACTGCCATCATAATCTATGAACTCTTGGTCATTCGTGACTGCCAACCAGCCAAACCCACCCAGATCACCCCAATACCCACTATTCTCACCCTCATTTTTAGACTAATATTTAATTGTTGAAAAAATTACAATTAAGCCTTGAAAATGGATTCTAGGAGGTATTCTGGGTCGCTATTCATAAATCCGATGTCATTTCTACGGAAAATTCATGTCACGGCCGGGAAAACTGGAAAATTTGGTCATTTTTGCTTAAAATGGAAATTTCAACATTAATTATCTTTCCTTTTCAATGTTATTATTCTAGTTTTGTATTGATTATCGTTTACTTTTTCAATGTTCATGTTAAATTCTCAAAATTATAAGAAACGCCAGAAAAAATGTTGTTTGGAAATTTCAGAAAATTTAAAGAAAATGCTAAGCGAAAACATTATAACGCCATTGAAATGTCCTTGCTTTGTGTTTTCGTATGGGTTTATTCGATCGCTGATTACGATTTTTATATTTAAAATATCATGTTTGAAAATTCCCTAGCCTTGCGATGTGTCATCGTTTGAGTTTTTTTGGGTCGCCAATTACACCGGCGAATTTTTATTTGTAAAAAAAACATAGGTAACTGTTTCTATCAGGTAAAAAAAATATTTTTGGGAATTCAAAATATATGTTTCATACGGGCCTGAGTGCGCGCCTGACCCTGTACACTTGTGGGGGCGGGCGGTTGTACGTATATAGTGGAATTTTTTCCACGGATGGTGAATATTTTCCTGGCGTTACTTCTAATTTTGACACATTGAAAAAGTAAACGAAAATCAACCAAAAACTGGAACAATAACATTGAAAAGAAAAGATAATTTATGATAAAATTTGCTGGTTTTTCCGGAAAATATAAAATTTAAATATAAAAAACACAGAATCAGCGACCCAAAAACCCCTATAGCGACCTATTAAATGATCAATAGAAACATTTTCTTTCCAGATTTTCCGTGGTTTTCCGGGAATTTTCACGGTTTTCGAAATCAGAATACGGGCCTGGTAACGTTGATTATGTATAAAACGCAAATTGCGTGAAAAATTTGTCAATTTCCGCAAAAATAACCACGTTTTCCCGTTTCATGAATTTTCCGGGGAAATTACATCGGATTGATTATCACCGACCCAAAAAACTCCTATAGCAACCAATCACATGATCATTTCGAAAAAATTGAGTAATTATCTTTCTAGGTTTTCCATAGTCTTTCGGGAATTTTTATGCTTCTTCGTTATTCGTAATCAAAATACGATACTGGTAACTCTGATTACGTAGAAAATGCAAATAGCATGAAAAATTAGTCATTTCCGCAAAAATGACCAAACTTTCCCGGCCGTGGCATGAATTTTCCGGGTAATGACACAGGATACATGATAAGCAACCCAAAAAACCTTCTAGGACTAATTTTCGAGGCTCAATTGTCATTTTTTCAGAAATTAAATATTAGCCTAAAAGTGTAAAAATGATCAGAAGGTATTTTACAGAATACGGGTGATAAATCGTTCGCGCGCGCGCTTTAGATCGCTCCAGGAACGTTCCCCATAGAGCACACTCAGCACGAAAGAAAATTTGCAGCCAAATCCCTGCTCTTCTCTTCTCCTTTTCTTCCCTTCTCTTTAGCAAGTATCTCCAGCGAAATTCTCGAGCACGTATTTTTGGAGAACGTTCCTCGAGCATGAACGAGAATAAACGAGCATAAACGAATAAAACCCTAAAATGTATATTTGGGGTATAGTGTAGTATTTAGAAACTTACTTTTCATGGTTCTCTCTGAATATGCTCAAAATTCTCATAATGCTGAAAGTGCTCCAAATGCTCCTAATGCTTCATATGAAAATAAGAGTTTATTCATATTCTGTATGGAAAATAATTTAGGAATAACTTCAACCAAAAAAAAATATTAAGTAAAAAATAGCAAAATCTTAAGTGCCAATGACAGATGTTACTAGAATGCTAGAAGTTGTTACTGTATTATTTGCAATACAGAATATGAATAATACACTCTTATTTTCATATGAGCATTAGAGCATTTTGAGCAGTTTCAGCGGTTTGAGCATTTTCAGAAAAAACCACGAAAAGTAAGTTTCTATATAATTCACTACACCCAAATATAAATTCTAAGGTTTTTTTCGTTTATGCTCATTTATTCTAGTTCATGCTCGTTCGTGCTCGGGGAACGTTTTCCAAAAATACGCGAGAATTTTACATCATTACTCACGGCTGAGAAACTGGACTAAATGGTTTATGGTCGTCGGTTGCAAATTAGTGTGCCTAACATGTTCCACGGTTGCTTTGTAGGCTTTAGATCAGGGCTACGTGTAGGCCAGTTCAATCTCCATTTCATCTATATAATCACTGAAACTCTTGCCACAGGAGAACTGGCGTTGTGATGCATAAAAAAATTGACAAACAAATGAAACGAAGGGAATGACGCAGTCCGCTATACATTCTTCGATATAACGATTAGCAGTTAAAGCGCCATTTTCGATTAAAACAAGGCCTGTAGGGGCTTATATTGAAATTTCAGCTTTCAGATTGGGTCATTAAATTTTTCTACACAATATTCAGAAATTTAAGACTAAATGCGATTTATGTTTCTACCTTGTGTAACCCCAAATCAATTCGAACGCAATATTAGATAATGATCAATATAAAAGTAGCGCCTACAATTTGACAAATAAATTATGGATATCGATGTCTGGGAGTGTATTTAAACGAGTATAAACAATATGCCATTACCACTCATCAAAATATTATTAAACGCCAACGTAATTAGTGTGGTTGTTTTTCGTGTCTGTCCGAATATATTTCCGAACCGTTGCACTTAATGAAAAAAGCCGACCCTACAATATTCCATCCGAAATTAGAGATCATTAACGGTTTCCAAATAAAACCAGTGGATGAATGGATATCAACAAGTCGAGCGAAATTAAATCGTCGAAGATTCGATTTTATCCCGATGCTTATTTGCTATCTACAGACAACCAGGTCCCGGAAGCAAATACCGCATACGAAAATTTTGCTAGAAATATATTGTCGGAAATATCAAATAACATTTTTGTCATTTGCAGTTCATTCAATATCTATGTGTAGTTAACTGACCGCATATAAGATACCGCGCAGTTGCCACATGTAATTCTCAAATTTCTCAGTATTTAATTAAAATATCAAATTCCACAATACTATTTTAAAGTTGTATATATTATTTATGAATGTTATTTAAATAATAATTGTGCATACAATAATATATTATAGGCCAAGATGTTACGTTTTTACATTTATTTTCGTCTACTTTAAATATGGCAATTACGTAAACATCTATTTTTATAGTTAAAAGCGGCTACGCCGCTCGATTCTTCTGCGTGAACTCGAGTCTGGCACAGTATATCTCTTTTCAACTTATTGAAATGACTGTGTTTGGTGAACGGAGTAGCAAATGTTCCCCTCTCTTACATAGGCGGATCCATGGGTTAGACGCGTTATTAGTAGGTAGGTACCTACTTACACAATAAATATTACTTTCAATTTATTTCAATTGTAAGAATATTTATTTTATTTTTCCGTTTTAAAGTTTATTTTTCTCGACTACTTAGCTGTTTTGTACATATTTATTTTTGTTTCTTGTGGGAAATATGGCTATTGGCGAACCACCCTCTAAAAAATGGTAACGCGCTGAAAGAAATTCTTCATTAGTGGTGTGGAAACTTGAATTCAATATCAGCTGTGGTGTTGAAAATATGCATATAAAAACCTTCTACTTTCACCCCCTAAGAAAAAAAATGTCTACGCCAATGAAAAACATTGTGTAGGTCAGGGTTGCCGGTCGTTCAACTACACATACATATTGTAGGTATAGTCCACTACCGAACAGGAAAAATCGGTGTTTTTAGGGGTGTTTTACGATTTTCAGCAAAACTAGACCTCCTATCGAAAACAGTTAAACACAAAGGTTGTAGATAATTAAAATATATACACTTTAATTTCAACCATTTTCAACATTATCTCAAAAATATTGTGAAAAACCCAACTATTGAGAAATATTGAGAAAAACACAAATATATTGAGAATAACCGATTTATCCCAAAAAAATCATTCGATATAAATGCAATTTGGTGAAAATGTACATTCTTATGTCTCAAATAAGTTGTAATTTTTTAAACGAACTATTAATTTTTTATTTAATACGAATTTAATTGGAAAAAAGGCTCAGTTTTCAATCAAAAAAGTTAATAATCAAAATTTTCATTTCTAAAAATTTCAGGACGGAACTTTTTTCCTTTAAACCTCTACTTTAAGATTTTTCCAAGATCGATTTTTCGGTAAATTGCAAGAATATTTCATTGTTTTCTGAAATAAAATGTTGAGTCATGCAAATAGGTAATTTTAATGTAACATCAAATAATGGAACTTTGCTTAACCATTTAAAGTACGGGTTGTTGAAAAAAAAAATTGTTTAAATAATAATTTTATTAAAGAAATTGATAAAAATTACCGTTCTTGGGCCAAATATTTTTTTATGCTTCAACTTATTAGTTTTCATCAGCATACTGACAAAAGTCACTAAACTAGTTTTGAGAGGTAACATGTCATGTTTAGAGTATTTTTCTTGTTTCCTAGTTTCCATTGTTGGCCTTTTTTTTCAGTTTTTGATATAATATCTGTCATATTGACAATATAAGATCATTGAGTTATATTCGTAAGGATTGTGAGTAATTTTTCCGCTAAAAACTTAACTAACGTGTTTTACTTACATTTTTACGAGCCGAAGCTCGTTTTGTACGAGTTTCTCATTAATTCTGTGTGACAGTGATCCATCATATCGCGAGGCCGTCAACGTAAGGTAAGAACCACGATTCACGTTACTCGTATAATAATTGTTAACACCACCTAGGCCTCCGAATCACGGAGATATTAGAATCAAGCTCTCTGCTAGTTAACGCGGGCTTAACGACCCGTCTCTCCTTGAACGTTATAGCTGGACTCTCCTTCATTGTTGTATGTAACCGTCGTATGTAATATGTCGTATAGAAAAACAACTGCACTTCCTGGTTACCACTTTCTTTCTTATTATTATTATACAATCTGGCCAATCAGATTAATGCCTATTATTTAATTTATTTAATTTTATGTCTAACCCTTACAATTTGCACTTCGCTTGATTTATTTTTGAATTCTAAACATTATACTATCATCAGATTCATTTTCTGTCGCGTAACTTGTGTTAATGTGGGGTGTTAATTTTATGCGTCAAATCTACATTACATTTTGCCTCGAGATTACCGATTCTCGAAACCCGGTTCTACGGTCATGCTTTCGCATTAATATTTTAATCTAGACAGTTTATTCATGCTCTATATGCTATAATTATTGTTGGGACTTGTCTATTGTGATTATAATACTAGATACAGATTTTTTGCCGATTAATAACTTAGATATGATGAAATTAGGTTCTGACCAATCAATTGCTGGTTGCCGTTGTGTATAGTACATACGCTGGACGGTGACACGTGCGTGCTTGTACTGGTACTATATAGTGAATACGATGGATATTGATCACTGATATAATTTTAATTTATAATTTTATATATTTATTGTATTTAATTACTGATTCATGCTCTATATTTTCGTTTATCTCAATATATATATATATATATATATATATATATATATATATATATATATATATATATATATATATATATATATATATATATATATATATATATATATATAGGTTCAACAAGATTTTATGCATTTTAGAGTTAACATCTTCTGGTATGCCTAATGCTTTTATATATAATATGTTCAAATAGAACAAATATAAATAGTAGACTAGGTTTGTGTATTCTAAGAACTTGAGTTCCGTCAAAAACTAATGTCATAAAACGTCACTGCAAGTGTTGGAGTATTAATAATTTAAATTCAAGTATAAATGATCAATGAAATAAATCGTATACTGCTCTGAAGATCCTCAAGAAAGGTGAAAGAACTTGTACAACTTCTAAGTGGTTCGTTTTCGTGTGTATAGTGGTTCATTTCCGTATGTAATATATATATATATATATATATATATATATATATATATATATATATATATATATATATATATATATATATTATATATATGTATATATATATATATATATATATATATATATATATATATATATATATATATATATATATATATATATATATATATATATATATATATATATATATATATATATATATATATATATATTGTCCAATTACGATGATAGCCTCTTTATTCGGAATGTTCTATTGTGTTTTTTTTATTTAGTTATTTGTGGAGTTCAACAGTTACACCAGCAAGTTACAATTTAAATCGTACTCAAGCTTTATCTTTTTTAGCATTCACTTTTATGATTCAGTTTATTATCTTCATCAGTACCAGAAATACAAAATATTATAGCATCTTTTCACTAAAAGGTAGTCGAATCGAAACAAAACGTTAAATGGAAATGAACAAGATGCAAAAAAGGAATGTCAGTTGCGCGAATGTCAATTTCCAACTCTACCCACCATGAATTAGTTCTTGGCAACGCCGCGCCGATTCATACTTAAACTAGCGACCTTATTTCACTTTGGTCCAATTCGTCCTAAATTGAATGAAAATATTAAATATTACAGATACCAAAAGGTATTCGGTTGTTAACTTATTTAAGCGAACTGATATATCGCCGTATTCGATATAATCTACTAGTGAAATAATATGTCAAAAATTGAATAAAGAGTCTGATATAACAATTCCTTCAAGTTTTTATTCAGGCTAGTATGATCCAGCCTATTAAATGCTTTTGTGAATTTAAAATAGTTCCTTCATACTTGACGGAAATACCAGTTGCATTCAAAGCCAGGAAATAAACGTGTAATCAATAGAGTATGGGAGATTGGCACTAAGCTTATATTATATGAGACTGGTTAGGTTGGATATTTTCTGTGTTTACACCTCAGATAGTAACCATCCTTTAAGAGGATTTTGTAAATTACAGGAGAGAAACACCGAAGCAGACTAGACCTCTATTCAAGAGATATACAAATTCTTAATAAAGAATATACAATACCTTAACGCTTAAGCCTTAACGGCTTATGGTAACTGTAATTATTGAATAGAATTGGACGAGAAAATGTTATTGTCACAAATGAACAAATTACTTAACGCAGGTTTACCTACACCAAATAGAATGTTGCTTGATAAGTGAACCCAATATCGTTACCCGCGTGAACTTAATATCCGAGTTCACCGAGAAATCTCGAAGTATATCAAATTACCAATTGTGTATTTTAGATTGTAGTGGTGTGTGCTTGAACGCATTAAGTTAAAACAAAATAATAATAATTCATAATATCGGAAATATGCAAGTATATGCTATGTACGCAATGGTAATTCGTAATATAAATTTTCTTAAAACAACGTAATAATTACTATATCATGTAACGATACTCGAAGACCTTCGCCAAGGCGAGCAGCGACTGCCGAATTCTGGCAAAAACAATCAACAGATTGGAAAATTAATTTCGCTATACAAGCACCACCGCAAGCGAGACCGAAGCCTGTCAAATTCATATCCGCATTCACGTTATGTTTTAACGCCACGCTGAATTAAGGTCGAGGTCCGAGGGCCAGGCGTCTGCAAGAACCTGTAGTAGCAGCAAAAGACCCAGGAGATCGGTATCCAGGGAACATATAGACGTGAAAATTCATCACTTGATCGTCGCGACAGCCCATCGTGAAGTATCCGCTACGAGGAAGGATCGCATTACCGATATGTTGCAAACCGACACTTATATGACTGCATCTAGGGATGCTTATCTTAGGTGCAGTGACTGAAGGGTCAATCAGCCGACTGCAGTGGTTAAAGATGCGCGACTCTCGTCATTTTGCATCAGCCATTGGTTTACGTTGAAATATACGAACACGTTGTCTATGACGCGACTGCACCGTAGCGAGAGAAACATCTACTGCGACTCTGGAAGCACGGCTGCCGAAATAACAATTTAACCGCGAGAGAAATCGTGATTTTAGCTTTCCTTCCGGACTTACTGGGTTTTCCGTATTATTGCTTTTCAAAATTGAACTGATGTTAATCAAAAAAACCACAAAACAGTCCTATCAAAGATGTCTCCGAACTCATATATTTTGATAACCGTCTTCTCCTCGTCTACAGAAAATATCATGGGGATTCGAAAAGAATCTGGCACAAGGAAAAGCAATACGTTATTCATCTTCTTTTTCAATTTTCACTAGCTTGCATTTAATTTAATTCAGCGAAAGCGGCCATAACGCACAATTGAATATAACGCACAGACTTGCTACAAGTCGAAGCATGTCTTCACTAGCGCGGACAACGCTGACGAACAGTTCCCGTAGCGTCTGCAGCATAAGGCCTTGGAAGTGGATCCAAATATTAACAGAACAAAAATTATACCTCTTCTTGGCTGCAAAACATTTTAAAGGCTTGATAAGGATAGTCGGGAACAGCTTCATTGTATTAACAAAATTGTATTAAACCTTTTATTTTTACTAAATAGGACACTATTTAGTAAAAATAAAATCGTGATGGACAACTTGTATCACTCATTAAAGATAGAGAAACATCCCAACATCCAACAACATCCTGAAAGAATATATCAGCTTCCTTGCTAATCCATTCCTAAAGTCTTGCTAATTATTTATCAAAAAATTCACAGATTTCGCATTTCTTGCAACCATTGGAGTGCATTGAAAATTGACAAATAAAATTTTGAAATATAGATTTTGCAAATAATGTACAAGTTTAAAGAAAATCCAACTTGTAACATCGTAAATTGTTTTTGTAAGAACTTAAAAATGTAAGCAGATATCTACCTACTATTTTGTCTTATAAATCTGAATTATCACCTGAAATGTTAACAAGTTAATAAAGAACAAATATACATTCTTTTTTTGATATGAAATATTTGGTGATTACACAGAAAGGAAATAAATACAAAGAAATAAAATTAAGAATATTAAAAGCAACGTAAGTAATTTAATTTAATACAAAGAAATAAAAATAGGATTAGGTATACATAATAACAGTAATACTAAAATAAAGGAAACATGTTAACAAGTGAATAAAGAACAAATATACATTCTTTTTGTGATATAAAATATTTGTTGATTACACAGAAAGGAAATAAATACAAAGAAATAAAATTAAGAATATTAAAAGCAACGTAAGTAATTTAATTTAATACAAAGAAATAAAAATACGATTAGGTATACATAATAACAGTAATACTAAAATAAAGGGAAAATAATACCCTACTAGGCATCTAAAGTACTCGGAAAAACCTATTGTGCATCCAAACTACTCGAAAAACCTTACTGCGCAACCAAAGTATTCGGAATAATATACTGCGCACCCAAAGTACTCGCAAAAACCTACTTCACATCCACAGTATTCGAAAAATTCTAGTGCGCACAAAAAGTACTTGGAAAATATTATGCACATTTAAATTACTCGAAAAAACCTACTGCGAATTCACGGTACTGGTAAAACCCTTCCGCGCTTCTATTATTCCCAAAAATAGCTACTGCGCATACAAAGTACTTGGAAAAACATGCTGTGCATCCAACGTACTCGAAAAACCCTAGTGTGCATCTACAGGCTTTGGAAAACATACTCCGTATCCATGCCAATCTATGCCAAATTACTCGAAAAACCTACTGCGTGTCCTTCATACTGGGAAAATCCTTCCGCGCTTCTATTACTTCTAAAGACAGCTACAGCGCATTCTTAAAATTCGGGAACACCTACTGCGCATACAAAATATTTGGAAAAATCGTGCATCCAAAGTATTTAAAAATTATGGTACTGTGAAAAACCGTCCGCGATTCTATTATTACCAAAGAACGCTACTGCGCATCCTTAGTATTCGGGAATACCGACCGCGGATCCAAATGACTCAAAAAAACTTACTGCGCATCCATGGCATTGGGAAAAACCATCCGCGCATCTTACTATTCCCAAAGAAAGCGACCACGTATCCAACGCCCTTATATTATTGCCAAAGAAAGCTACTGCGCATGCCCAGTGTTCGGGAATAGCGGCGATTTTTAACGCTTTGTGTTGTTATGAAGTGCTGATGATGATTTCGACGGGACTTCTACTGCGCATCCAAAGTACCCGGAAAGCCTACTGCGCATACAAAGTATTTAAAAACAACCTAACTGCGCATCCAAAGTACTCGGAAAACCTACTACATATCCAAAGTACTCGAAAAAACTACTGCGCATCCATGATACTCAGAAAACCTTCCGTGCATGTATTATTCCCAAGAAAAGCTACTGCGCATCTTAAGTATGCGGGAATACATACTGCACATCCATTTTTCCAGATATAGCAAGTCGGGATTACCTACTGATGCGTATCCATTTTTGCCACGAAAGTTACGAACCATTTTCAGTAGATTTTGTCACCTTGTATATTACGTTCACCACTATATAACCGCACGCTTTTAAAGAGATGCCCGCTCAGAGCACCCCATGCCCATTGCCCATGCGTTCTGGGTCTCCCACTATATCTTACCAAACCGGTGTCGCGATGTCGCATTACAGTTTTCATCGAAATAGACCCGTATACCGTTGCGAGCCTAGAAGCATTTTCAATGCTAAAAGAGAAATTGAGGAAGGAGCAGAAATTTTAAAAGTGTAATTACTTGATTTAACAAAAAATATTTCAACCCGTTGTAGCTTTTTTGGCTGATGCTGATGTGAAAAACTCTTTTTCTCGAAAATTTGAATATTGTTACAGCGTAGAAATGGGCGAAATGCGTGGAACAGGTAATAAAAGAAATTTATAAATTATGTCGTAGTGAAAGAGATGGAACTCAAATTTATTAAAAATACAGGTTCATCTGAAGATTAACAATTTTATGTTTCAGAGGAATACGGCGTACTTCAGGAATACGTTTAAATATTGTTCTTATTTTATGTCACATACTTAACAGAATTAAATAATTAAGTAGTATCTATACATTAAAAACGCTTAGCGTCTTTAATTATTTTACAGACTTAAAATAATAAATAGTCTATATATTCACAATATATTATAATGAAATATATTCACAAATATTATCATGAAACCAACCGGCATGTCTTAATACTCGGAAATCAATAGTATAAAATGATTTCTTATAATTACTACATAAATTTTCCAGACGTAGTGTGTATATTAGTTCGTAACGAATGCAATTTTATATGTGACATGTAAAGAAAATACATTAATTTGATTTGTGTGGTGTTTCTGATTTTTATAGCCACTGAAACATATATTTAGTCTACTCATTGTTTACACTATTTTCTAGAGCAAAATAGATACTTAATTATGTGCAAATCCAAGATGTTTGTTCAATCTTCTGATAAATGCTTATAAGATAATTAGAATTATATGTTATTTTATTATATTCACAAATTATATGTTTTTGTGATTTGTTAAACCCAATAAAAAATCCAATTTTTTTGAAAATCAAAGATCCGCGTCTTACGGATAATATTCTGCCATAAGTAAGTCATATTATTAACAGTTTTCATAAAATTTTGTATTTAAAAGGTGTCATATTATATATATATTTCTTCATATTATATATATATATATATATATATATATATATATATATATATATATATATATATATATATATATATATATATATATATATATATATATATATATATATATATATATATATATATATATTTCTTACTTACAATATTATAAGGTTCAATATACACATATACATGAACAATACATGAACAAAAATAAGAGCTAGTACGTCTCCCTCTATAAGATGCCATAAGGTTGGGATATGGTAAGACGCCTTAATACCTCAAGATGTATATATATATATATATATATATATATATATATATATATATATATATATATATATATATATATATATATATATATATATATATATATATATATATATATATATATATATATATATATATATATATATATATATATATATATATATATATATATATATATATATATATATATATATATATATATATATATATATATATATATATATATATATTAGCTTTAAGTTCTTTGCAAAGTAGTCAAAGGAATGTTTACCAGATTTATCAATTGTGCCAAATGAAAGACAGACAGCGCGTCATTCTAATAAGTTAAAAAGAGATAATGCTTTCTAGAACCAGCGCAGCGTTCCGTCTTCTGTAGAGGGCATTGCTGCTTTTAACGCGTTGCCGCTATAAAAATAAATATTTACGCAATTGCAATATTAAAGTAGACGAAACTAAATGTAAAAATGGCTAACATCTTGGCATGTAAAACAGCTATATTATTGTATGCACAATAATAATTTTATGACATTCATAAATAATATATACAACTATTATATATTATATTATTGTGGAATTTGATATTTTAATTGAATATTGAGAAATTTGAGAATTATATATGACAACAGCAATAATTGCCTCTTTAGGCCGTCAGTGCACTTTCTATATTTATTAGAACTAGTGTGAAGTCACTTACTTGAACGACTATATATGGCGAAGGTTGTCGTATCTAAAATGCGACTTGTTGGGTCGTACGACGTCGCACGACCAGAATTTGTGTGACCATTTTGGTATAAATCTTGGTCGGTACGATTTCAGGTTATATTACCCACGTGGGCCCTACTAATATGTGCTGCTTGGGATATATATCTACATTTAAATTCAGTATTCAATAACTATCGCACAAACTACAGTAATAAGCGCATGCACACATGCGTCACTGATCAACGTACATACTATAGCAGAACGCCAACCAGCTACGCGCCTGATTGGTCAGGAGGTAATATCTTTATAAATAAATTATTATAGACAAGTTACAATAATAATATTATAGAGTATCGATCAATAATAAACTATGTCTAGATTAAAAGATTAATTCGAAAGCATCATTGTAAAAATGGGGTTCGAGAGTTTCTAGCTACGAACCAGAATAAAATGTAGAGGCAAGTTAGCGGTAGATAATTCCGTTATAATAATTCCAATGCTATGATCCCAACATACATTGTTTTTATTGTTTGATTTTTATGGTACTTCAAATTACTGTGTACAATATTTTTTTTATTCATATTAATAATAGAATATTTTTCGCATACGAGGCTTTGTTAAATTTCAATTTAATTAAATTACAGAACAATACCACGTTAGAACAATAGTGAATTAATATAGCAGGAAACAATATAACGATTTAATATTTAACTTCAGTTTTCAGATAGGTTATGAATACATTATAGTTAGATACAATGCGTCATAATGATGGGTTATGCTTAACACCAATAAAACATACTTAGCTCTTGTAAGTAAGCTCTTGTATTGTTAACGAACAATACGTATAATAGAATTTATCATACGTATTATAACAGAGCCTTCAGCAATTAATATTTCCAAATGAACTTTATAATTTTCACTATGGTATTCTGAAGGAAATTTTATTTTACGATTTTTGCCTCTATCCTGAAATAAAATGAGGGAATAATTTAGCATTCAGAAATCAAGATTTTTAAATTATTATTGTATTAAATTATGTATATTTCCTGTAGGGTAATTTTTATTGCTATTTTTTATGTACGTGTTCCTTAAGTTTTAGCTGTCGGTTAAAAATTCAATGGTTTTGTGGAAACAAACACCTGCCGCTGATTAGCTTCTCCCTTCT
Source organism: Tetropium fuscum (assembly GCA_964058915.1). NCBI lineage: Eukaryota > Metazoa > Arthropoda > Insecta > Coleoptera > Cerambycidae > Tetropium > Tetropium fuscum. The sequence goes on from CAXKVY010009604.1 coordinate 33,452, forward strand.
CTAAATACGAAGCATTTCTCTAAATTTTCGAATTAATGTGTAGATAGACCCCTGCAGTTTAATAATTTGATGTCAATAGTGACTTCCTGTAAAATATATTTTCATTTCCTAATTTCAAATTTTTTCATTTCCTGTATTTTAAACCGTGGTGAAGCTTACTGATGCAGAAAAGACACGCATTGTAATTTATTTTAATGCTGGGTGGTATTTGACAACCCTTGCTGGTACCAAAATGGTAGTGCTCTGTCAATAGCACTACCATTTTGGTAGTGCTATTGACAATCCTTGCCAACAATTATGTTGACAAGGATGAAGATTTATCGTCTAATGTCATTTTTCCGACAAAATTGTTCGTCATGCCACGATGGATCACATAGTCTGTATAGACCAAGAAATTCGCGGTAACTAGAAGGATATAAGCCAGTTAATAGTATATAGCGATTGTTTTTCTGTTAATATGTGGGCTTGTGTAAGTGCAACAGACTACTGGACTGGTCGTCCAGTAGTCTGTTGGCATATGGATGAAAAGCTAAATGGCGAACATTATAGACACTTGCTGCATATCCTCTAAAAGGCATACTGGGTAAAATCACGTCTGGATATCTCCTACCTTCTGACCCATTAATATTTTTATAATTTTTCTTGATCATGGCGAATGCGCCGGTATGAAAATGGAAATCCGTCATAATCGGTTAGGGCTATTAGACCGGGAGGTAGTGACAGATTTTCAGACGTGATTTTACCCAGTGTGCCTTTTGAGGGTATTATCATATGCATATTTTGATGATAATAAATGATAAATTAAAGAGTCATCCCGGGGACTTCATATATTGTCTTCATATATTATTTGTATATATTATCTTCATATTATATTATCCTAGCCCCATGTATACTTCTTAAGGCCGGCCTGTTTATAAACGCAGATAAATAATTTTTTAAATGCAAGCACACCGTGACAACAATTTGTGCTCACGCAAACGGTATGCCTATTACTTTGCACCTAGTATTTTACTTGAACTTTGTTTTGGAACACATCACCCTGTGAGAGTGATTTTTCAAGGTCGCGTCAGGACACATTTTATAACATTTTCGTCGCGCAAGTCAGATAAAGCATATGGCAGATATGAGGCAGAGAGAGAAAAACAGAGATATCGAATGCACCTTTGACTTGGGCAACGATCCCCCACAAGTGTTATAAAGCGGAAAGCAATTTTGATACAATTTATAAACGATCGTGGCAGAATTGGAATTAACCAGAATACAATATTACTTATGCATATCCTGCTGAATATATCTGGATTGGGCTTTCGAATCTGATCCAAATGGAGGATGCGTCCTTACCACTACTTCACTTTCTTCGTAAGAAATTCGGTTTAGATATGAATAACGATCCGAATGTTGCCACGACTAAATCAGGAACCAACGATTGATGCTATATTCTCGAGAAATCTACACCGTTTAGAATCACGAACACACGTCACGTGTCATACTTACACAGTTACCATAAATCCAATATGTATAATACCTCTCTCTCTTTCTCTCTCACTCTCTCAGCGAATCGGTAAAGAAATATTCACTTCTATCACGTGTATTGTGCTGCACGCGGATTTTGTTTATCATCAGAATAATCGTATCATAATATCCTCCAAAAGGCATACTGGGTAAAATCACGTCTGAAAATCTGTCACTAACTCCCGGTCTATATAGACATAGACATATTTCCGTGTTTCAAAAATTTGAAAAGAATAATATTCAATAAAATTGTTCAATTTTGTGTTTAATATGACATATATTGAAAAACATAGATTTCGAAAAGGTAGGTCAACTCAATTCTGGGTTTCCTTAACGAACTGTATGATAATATTCTAAATAATAACAAATGTCTTGGTGTTTTTATGGATATGAGCGAAGCATTAGATCTGGCAGATCTTCTAACTGATTTGCTTTTAGAAAATTTAAATAAATAGGTATCATTTTTGCGGGAAACTTAATAATTGGTTGATATCAGTCAAATCCCAAGCAACTGGTAGACCTAGCTACTAACTACTACAACTAACCTTGAATATTTTATGTTGAATATCTTTAAGCATAACTATTATTCACGGGGAGAACATAAATTATTAATTACTTCACATGAATCACTATATGAAAAGCGTCCTAAATTTATGGACATATAATAAGTTACCAAATACTATAAGAGATCAATAATTTCAAAAAAATGTTGTACGCATACTTTTAACCGATAATATATTTTACAGTGTAGTACACTTGCAATATGAATTTTAAATTTGTGTTTTGGGATATTGTGCCTGAGCACATATTTACCTACACGTATTGGTACAGCATAAAAGTTTCCCATATGTATTCACCGCTCAAGACAGCAAACTTTCGAATCGAAATATTATTTCCAAAAGTCCATAAACGTGTTTAAAATAGTTAATCACATTAGTTGTGAATATTTTTTTGGCTATATATAGGTTAGTAGGATATTTAGAAAATTCGGTACATTGATAATACAACAATCAGATCAATTCAATTCAGACAATCAATTCGTATTAATAACACATTTTCAACTATTGGCTGGCAGTCGGTAAATTTAAATGCAACTTTTCTGTTTATGTATCAGGTGGTATTCACCCAATTAATAGAAATTGTGTGTGAACTTTTATAATGAAAGTAAAGGTTCTATTAACATTCCGTGCGAAGGTGTAAAATAATTTTTGATTTGAATAACACATTAGATGAATATCTATCACACCCAAAGGACGCCGTTGGTGTTTTAGAGGAAGACTTAAAGAGATGTATGTTTAGCTCCCACTTTAAAAGTTTACTGAAAGGGATCTACGCTGCATGGTTAGAATTTCATGTATATTATATGACCATATAGTGTTTATGCAACTAACACTGACCTGATTTTTACCACTTTTCTAGCATATTCGATGTATCTTCTAATATTATGTCCATATTGCAGAAAAAGAATAAGCACAATAAGATGATGAATGACTCATACTTTGCTACTTTTATTAAGGCATCTGTCTTTATTAAGGCGCAACTGTATTTTATTGTAGTGCTATTGTATTTTTAAAAAATCCCAATTTTGTATAAAATATATAACACACAAAATATGCAAGTATGAAGCTTATATAATAAATGTAATAAAAATACGAAATTACGTTATGACGTCATAAGTTAGTTCGTCATTATCAATGTCGTCGTCAGGTCAGGTTATCTACTGAGTTGATGCAAGATAATTCCTAACAATTTCCACCACATGGCAGAATACTTTAACCCGTTGATGAGCACTCACAAGGTTTTGTGCATCCCGATTTGCAACCACAGGATATGAGCGTCAGTTAGTTGCTAGGGGCTGACTCTAAACGTGTCAAAATCGGTGGCAAAGTCCCATGGTATAACTGACAATCCCAGACACTCAGCTCTAAATTATTACCCGTCCACTACTGAACTTGGAGGTATGTGCGATATGAGTTATGATTGGCAGCTGTTGCACTTGTAGGAGGAAAAAATTCCAAATTATATACGGAATGTAAATATATTTACACATGGAGCTTCTGGGACTTTGTTGCCTCATAAAAGGCAAGCAGAAAATTTCCCCCTGCAGCGGCAATATCATCTTGGGATACAGCATCCTCTGTAAATAATGCAACAGTCTGTTGCAGGTTAGAGTTTTGTTCTAAAAAACATATAACTTTAATATAGCTTTTTATAAATAGGGCTAAGGTGAATGAGGTGAAAATGTTTTACCACTCATTACGTTTGCACTGTCATTGTTTTTTCATTTTAATTATTAAGTCAAATCATCATACATTTTCCATTTATAAGTTAAATGTTCTTGTTTCTTTTTAGATAGGCCTTATTATTTTATTTCCAATTTAGTTCTGCTTACATAGAAAATAAAAATAAGTGCTTTGAGTGCGCTCAAACGCGATTTTGGCCAGAAATCACCGAAAGCCGGAGGAACGTCGAACCCACACGAGAAAACTTCAGAAATTCACGTAGGGGGGGAACAATGAGTCTCCACTGAATTATCCGTATATACCTATACGATATACAAATGTATAAATATGTAGAGGTAGATAGCTGTACGAAATAGATGTACATGTATAAAATGATGACCAACCAGGTTTAATAAAAAATGATAACAACATAAGGGGTGCATTATTTTAGATAGGGCTTTATTCCTAAGAATCACGTAACCCCTGGAATTTCCGCCATTTCTCTCTCCACTCTCTCTTCATTCCATTCTCTCTTCACTTGTCTCCACACTCGTCGTTATCCTAGGCCCCTGCAGTGGGGTACCACATTTTCCTCTAGGGAAAAGTGGTACTTCTGCTGCACTTTAAACATAATTTGGCTCCCGTAAATGCACCACAGCTAAGAGCGTAACAGTAACACAACCTGTAACGGCACGTTAAAACATCAGACAAGTTAATGTATTCCTGTGAAAATTTAGTTGCCTTGGCGTGTTAAAAAATTTAGTTGCCTTGGCGCCTTTTCATTTCCTGAGCCTGGCCGAAGGAACCAAATATGTGTTCAACGACTCGATAACTATTCTTTACTTTCTTAATAGCTGCTGCTACGTTCGACACATCAGCATCAGCTTGGGCCTCCTCTACCTGGACACCTTCTTAACTGAACCGCTAATGTTTTATCAGAAATGTTTTATTTGCATTGTTTGACAGAAATTCCGCTTGCGTTGTTGTTGTGAAAGTAATTAAAGTATTGTCACTTATATTTATACCTTTCTTGCCGCTCTTCTTTCATATTCGTTTCCTTTTGTAAAGTAGCCTCATCTGCATCGGCTCTCTTACGTCTCTAAGGCTACCTGACAACTATCAGTAATTGGAAAAGTTAGGTAACCAGAAGCCCGTGGAGAGTTTTATTTAGTTGACTTATTTTAATTAAGGCACAACTGGTAGGTAATTAATTGGCATATTTCAGGCGGACATAAAAAAAATATAAAAAGCGGGTAAAATAAGTTACAAAAAATGGACCTAAGAAAAAGCTAACAAGTGGGGCTTTCTTTGTAACATAAAAACAATACCTACGTAGAATTAATTCTAACGGAATGAGAAAGAAAGAAGAAATTATTATTTTATGGGTATGTGTGCCCTTAATTTAGTGAAGGACGGGTTGTACGTCTTACTCTTTTTCTTCGGTAATCGTTTCTTCGGTCATAAGTTCGTAAACACGGCGTATGACCAGTGGCGGCTAGTACAGAGAGAGCAATGGGGCACTCACCTTATAAATTTCTTCTAATAGATATATTAAATTATAAATACCTAATTTGATAACAAATTAGTTTGATAACAAACAAAGTAAGTTTATTAATAATATAAATATTTTGTTTTTGGCAGTGGTAATAGTTAATACTCCGCCAGGCTCAGCGCCGAGTTCCCAGTACGTCGGTTTGCCGGGCCGGAGGCATCTCGCACATTGCCCGCTACATCTATACTAGATCAAACTCCGACGTGGCGGGTTGGTGGAGGTACAACGACGGCTATTGCAAACCAGGTGGATACTCTCTAGTTTACCTTTCTCGTCTGGGCACTTTCAAGCGGAGGTTGTGGTAGCATACGTGTTTTATTTTCCGTGCTGATGGACATCGCGTCGAAACTATGGACGTTAGTAACAACACAAGTGACCATATTATTTAGGTTAGGATATCAAATTGGGTTCTTATTTTAAAAATCAATGTATTCTTGTCTTATGGGGACTCAAGTTTAAGAGCGTCTGTAGGCGTGATAGAATGCCTGTTAGTGAATAAGTTGTATAAATAAGTTGAAAAATATGTATATTGAAATAAGTTGTATAAATAAATTTCTTGATATTTTAGTGCTTTTAGACTTTTCAAAAATTAATTAAACATTATTAAAATAAAAATATTACGAATTTTTTAAGGCGATGTTTGTATAAAAATCATATGTTGTTGCTTGATCCTATGGTTCAGAATGGAAGGGGTTTAACATGGTCCTTAAATTTTGCGATGTTGTCGGATGGTAAGTTATGGCAGTTATTACAGAGGATTGTAAAATTTACATAAAAATATATTTTATTAAAAATGAAATCTATATCGTTAAAATAACAAGAAAAAAAATTAAACTTGAAAGGTACTATAAGGTTTTGGATAAACTTATTTAATAACAGTTTCTTACATAATAAATTATAAATTCATTGTGTTAATTTAAAAACCGACAATATTTGTGGCAACATGGCTGAATTTGTATTTGTATTCATTAGGTAGGTAACTTTTCTAATCTCATTTTATTTTGATTTACCTATTTCACGTTTTGCAGTTTTGATCATAAACTTATCTCTTTTTTTCTGATTGCAAATAATTGATTTTGAGTGTTGGTTAGAAAATGGGTGAAAATAGACCACCTACCTAATCATAAGTGGAACCATAAGTGATTTTCTCCTAGACGATTAAGGATGTTTTAAACATGGCCAGAATATGCGTAGCGTAAGCTCTGGTCACTTAAAATCTTTTCAGTTTGATTAGTACTTAAATTTATTAAAAGCACATTATTCAGTATCCGGATCAACTGATGTATTTTGTTCTTGGCTGCCCCTACCTGAACAGAACAGAGTATTCATATGTAAGGAATAAGTACAAAAAATTGTTCGATCGAAAGCTGTAATGCCATTGTTTTTTCGAGCCTTTTCCATCAGTATCATCAAGTTTGCTGTGCGGTATCTGTTTAGTGAGTTAAAAAAATGTCAATATATATGGGGAATTCCGGATTTGGGCTCTTTTTTCCATTATTCTTTTATAACAGTGTACATAGTAGATATATTGTTCCATCTTTAATATAAAAAAATCGATAAACATTGACCAAAATAGTAATAAACAAATACATATATAAACAATCCACCGACAATCCATAACAAAACCATTAACCTGACTTTTTAATTTTTAAAGCTCAGCTGGCCTGGTGCTCTTGCGTAAGAAATGTTAAACTAATACGCGACGAACGTCTATGGAAAACAGACATTTTTGTTTCAAATCTTTTGTATATTTAACTCATAGGTCTAAAAAAATAATGTGGGCTTGAATTGTAGAGAAATATGTTTAAAGTTTGACGTATAATAGGTTTAAATACTAACAAATACCTAAAACCCGAGACATTCCCGTCTGAAAATCCTCTTTTGAATCTCCCATAAGAAATACATGGCAGGCAAATTTGCTAAAGTGTGTTTAGGAACCCATTTCAAATTTCGCGCCCGGGTTTTACTAACCTAACTAATATGATCAATTGAACTGAAAAAAATAATACGCTGATAACATCAGAATGGAATTAAAAAAATCAAGGCAAATTTATTGGATTTACAAGTGAAATAAAAAAAACGAAAAATAATGAAAGTTGAGAAAGTTCACCAGAAGCTCTTAGAGTTTAGGACGACTCGTGTTATTTTGGTGCAAAGTCCATAATGGTTTTTTCTGTTTTGTATGCTTAATTAAGAATTTTCCGCAAAGCAACTGCACCTGAACTTCTAAAAGGTTGGCGAATACCTTTTACCGAATACTTAAAACACCTTGGTGAAAAAGTAAAAAGACAAAGTACCTACGTGAAAAACATCTAACTAACGTGATAGAATATTTGGCTGAATTCTAACCACTGCATTAGCACTAAATATAATAGTGAGCATAATGATGATGCCACTAGAAATATACATAATTTTGGAAAGTTAATAAACTGAAAGGGTCTATAAATATTAACATGACCATGACATTATTTTATTTAACTTTTTTGTACTCAATTTTCAATATTAAACACTTGTGATAAAATTTCTTTTAAGGTATGTAATCGGTATTTATGTATCACCGTTCTCGGATACGTAGTCAGGTAATAAATCAAGTCTAACTAAACACATTGATAACTGAAATTAGAAACTTTATTTCACATTGATATAAATAATATTGCCGGCGGTAGAAATTATAGTCAATCCCAATATTATTTATTAATTCCAATCAGTTCAGTCAGGTAGAACAATTTACACTTCAGAAACCATCCTTAGTTTTTACAACACAATTCGTAGCTACAGAGGCGTCAATGTCAATGAGGCTTATTCAGTATAATATGATGGTTTTTTAGGTTTAAAAATAAGGTTACAATTAAAAGTTAAAAAGTTAAAAGTTAAAATAAGCTTCGTTAAAATAAGGTGTAATTGCTAAACGTTGTCAGGCTTGTGCTGGTTCTTGGAGTGAATAGCACGTATTCTTTACCATCCAGATCTTTTCTAATGAATCCGTCGGCATCTGAAACATTATTTTAACGCGATATTACCCGATAAGTCATCATGTAATGAATAAAGGACATGAATACCTTCATCAAGTTTTTTTAGTCTCCAGTGTTACTCATTTTGGTTAAAAAAAAGTCCCTTTAGAATGGGTCACTTGCGTTGCTATATTTTTGACCCGCTCTGTATAAAATTACAAATTACCACTTTTCATCTTTAACCCCCCGTATCTCAATAACTAAGCGTAGTATTAAGTTGATACCTTGACAGTTCTGATCAGAAGATCAAAAT